>NTPY01001041.1:0-18445 GCA_002922825.1 Brachionus calyciflorus | reverse complement strand
TCTGACGATTCAGGTATAATACAATCACAAGCTTTAAATTTACATGGTGAATCTAGTTCGTATGGTCGTTTAACTGTTATACAAGAACAACAACAACAACAATCAAGCGAATTAGTTTCTCAAATACAAATACAAAAATCAGGCTCACCGCCTGAATTTAAAAAATTATTTTATAATAAACACGTGCGTATCGGTGAAGATCTACGCATCGAGGCTGTCATACACGGCTCACCGAAACCACGTATCAAATGGTTGTTCAATAATGAAACACCACAAATTGATAATTGTCGATGCATAATGGCCGGCGATACATACTCGTTTGTTATTGATAATTTCCAAGAGAAAAATCTTGGATGTTACTCAATAACAGCTGAGAATCAATATGGTAAGGCCACATGCTCAGCTGAAATTTTATTCGAAGGCGAAGAATTTCAAGCTCAATCGACTCGGTCAACTCTAATCACAGAAGAAACACACACACATAGAATTAACGATCATGAAATAAGTTCACAATCGAGAAATATTGAATCGAGAATTCATCCCGAGACTCGAGACATAGCTAGTCAATTTGACATGGGTCTTGACATGGGCTCACATTTTGGTTATTCTTTTTCTCAACAATCAAATAATTTAGTAGACTATTCAACAACATTAATAAAAGACGTACCTGCACATTTTGAACCAATTGAATTAATTATCAATAGAGATACTAGTTTAAATTATGGTTCGGGTTGTCATTCAAGTTCAAGTACTTATGTCAAAGAAATAAATGAACGCTTTGAACCAATAAATTTAATATTTCAAAAACCGAATAGAGCTGGTAGTTTACCGCCTATGTACACACGTCAAATTCACTTAGGCTACACAGACACTGAAGACGAGTATTTAATGGATAGAGATTATGGTAAGGTTAAATATTATAGAGAAGTCGAAAGAAGATATTCAAGGCCTAATTTTCGACCAGTTGAGCTAATACTAGACGCAGCGTCAATCTCAGATAATAGGAGATATATAAGACGTGATGTTAGTCTACCAGTTAATAAAACACGTAGTACACGTTATACGACTAGTAGTAGTAGTAATTCGAAAAAGAAAAAAATAATTGAATCATCGTTTATATATGATGATAATAATGAATATGATATGGAATCACAGACTAGTGATTTTATTTCAGATAGAGATAGTAGAGATTCGAGATATGTCAAGTATGTTTATAGTGGTAGTGGTATGGATAGTAGAAGTGGCTCGAGAGGCTTTCAATATGAGGATGAACGAGTCATTAAAGTCGAGCAGAAATTACCGGCTATGGAAATGACTATTGATTTAAAAACAGCTCCTGTTGTTGAACATCAAATCAAGTCTATATCTGTTTATGAAGGGCAAACAGCTAGACTTGAATGTGTTCTAACAGGTAACATTAATTTTTCTCATTTTAAAATTTTTTCTGAGCATAAGCTCCATTCTCTGGCCTTTTTTTTTGAGTCAAATTTTACATCAAAAAAATTTAATTTAAAAAAAAACTTTCCAAATATATTTTTCTTAAAAAAACATTCTTAAAGCTTTAAAGAAATTTAAAACATTTGTTTATTTTTAAAAGGAAAACCGACTCCAACTGTAAAATGGTACCGAGAAGGTAAAGAAATAGAAGAAAGTGAAAACACTAGATTTACATATGATCATAACACAGGCCTAGCCACTCTAATAATCCGTAGTGTCACTTATACAGACTCAGCCAAATATACATGTGTTGCTAGAAATGCTATTGGCTCATGTTCATCAAGTGCACAAATTACAGTCAAAGGTTTCTATTTGATTATATCCGAGTGTTATTTTTTTTTATTTTTTTCAAAATTTAATAAAAAAATAAAAGCATGGTTTTCTCGTGTGTTGTTAATCCCAATTTTTTTCTTTTTTTTATTTTTCCTTAAACAAAAATTTTAAGACTCGAAACCCCAAAAATTGACAAAAACAAAAAGTCTGCTCGTTCAACCTACACCTCAAAAGTTTACTCAGCAAAACGCCTTGACCGATACGTTCTATACAAGTCAATTGAATAATAATAAATCATGTCGTACATCGACTATGTTAATACCAAATCAAGGACAAATTCCCAGCTTAATACCCGTCTATTCTCATAAATCAGTTCAGTCATTTCAAAAAATAATACCCCAAAAAGCTCCAACAATTCGATCGAGATCAAGTCCTGAACACAATCATGAACCCATTGATTCAGTTAAAAGTCTTTTCAAAAAATTCGAACCAACTCATTCGCAAACTTCTTATTCATTTAGTAAAACAACCATTTACAACAATCAAAGTCCTCATATTAAACCTGAATCAAATAGACCTATAGTTGAAGAGCCTATCACACCTGATCCAGTCAAACACAGACATCATTTCAAAATAGAAGACTATAACCCTATTGATGACGATGATAAGAGCTCAGAACCAAGATTAATTAGACGCTTACCGCATTTAGTAAAGAAAAAAGAGGGCCAACAGGTTAAGTTAGAAATAGAAGTTGCAGGACATCCAGAACCTTTAGTTCAATGGTTCAAAGATGACTTGCCAATTAAAAATTCACCTGATACTCGATTAACATCGAATCAAGGCGTTCATACTCTCATAATACCAGAGACATTTGATGAGGATTCGGGTTTATATAAAGCTTTAATTACCTCGCCTGTTTCGAATACTCAGCTTGAAACCACATGTCAGCTTGCTGTTGAAGGTAATACCCTACAAACCTTAAAAATCCCTTTTTAATCAGTTGCTCTTTTCGGTTAAAAATTACAATTGTCAAAATGACTAGTTTAAGGCTTAATAAAATCGTAGCTAAGACCAAGAATGAGAAAATAATATTTTTTAATTGTTAAGGAGACTCTTAGGTTTAGTTTGACATATTAAACATTGTGATGGATTTAATTTTAAGATCTCAAAAATTGTCTTAAAAATCGAAAAAACACTGATTTAATGAGGAAAAAAATTTTTTTTTAAAAATCGCTTTTTTGTTTCACCAAGCTATTTTTGACTGAACCTAAAAAAAAAATTTTTTTTTTTTTAAATATTTTTTTAAAAGTTCATCATGAAATGAGCCCACCTAGGACCCATAGTGATAGTCCAATTCGTCGACGATACCAAGTCGAAACAGAAGAAATAACTTATGAACCACAACAACAACAACGTCCACGTATCGAAAGCGTTAAAGAAATAAGTAAAAATTATTTATCGCATACCGAGATTAAACCACAACAAGATATGGTCAAAATGTTGCCGTCTAAACCAAGGACATCAAGCACATCGAAACCAATCACAATACAACCAGTACAAAAACCACATTTTACAAAACATTTACAAAATACAACAGCCAACAAAGGTCAAACAGTCGTTCTAAATTGTATAATTCAATCAGCACCTGATATTGATATTAAATGGTACAATAATGGTCATTTAATACAACCATCAACTGATATAACTATTAGTTTCGATGAGACAACTGGAGATTGTACATTGACTATAACTGAAGTATTTCCAGAGGACGCTGGACAATACACTATTGTCGTTACTAATCCAGCTGGATCTGAAAGTAGCACTTGTTGGTTAATCGTTAAGGAACCAACTCCACAACGTAATGAAATAATTCAACCAATTAAAAGTGTCTCACAAAAACCAGCTGCTACACCACTTAACTTTGGTCCAATCAAATCTCAAAAAGTAGAACAACAACCTGTTGAGATTATTCGTGCTTATCAAAAATTTCCTGATCATTCTTTACCCAAACTTATAGAACCACTAAAAGACATTGAATTAGTCGAAGGTGGTCAAGCATTTTTCGAGTGTCGTTTCGAAGGTAAACCACTAAATATTCAATGGTACAAAAACGACAAAGAAATTAAGAATCAATTTAGATATAAAGTTAATTTTGATGATAAAACAGGCATTGCTAGATTGTGTATAGCCACAGTATTGGAAGACGATGCTGATGTTTATACTTGTCGTGCATTTAATTCATTAGGCGAAGCAGTCACAAGTGCTAAATTAGCTCACACTGAAAAACCTAAAGATATTCGACCGAGACAATCAGTCGATGAAGTCTTTGAAAAACCACAAGAATTTAATCAACCAATACCAGCTAAGATTATACGTGGTCTTAAAAATGAGAGTTTTAAAGAAGATGATTTTATTGTACTTAAAGCATTAATTGCTGGTAATCCTTTACCGACTATTGCTTGGTTTAAAAATAATGCTCCTTTAGTCATGTCTCAAAGACATACGACACATTTTGATGAAGGTAAAAAAATTGCCTCACTTAAGATTAAAAATGCCAAGCCAGATGATGCTGGTTTGTATACTTTAGTAATACAGAATCCATACGGATCTGATACATCATCAGGCCAAGTTATGATTTTGAACGAGGATAGACCGAGATTATCATCAACTCATAGTCAAAGTACTCCATTACCATACACACCGGTACAACAACAACCACAACCACCACAGACACCTAAAACACCACTACCGGTTCATCAACCACAAACACCTAGACCTATTGCACCAGTTCAACAACAACAACAACCACAAACACCAAAACCAGTGGAAGAATTCAAAGCACCAAGGGTCATTAAACATTTACAACCGGAAACAACTGTCAACGAGGATCAACCAATTGTTCTAAGTTGTATGATCGAACCCGGCAATCCATTAGCAAATATAATATTTTTGAAAAATGATCAACCCTTAAATGCATCTAGTCGTATTAAGACTAGTTATAATCCGAATAATGGTGTAGCATCGATTAAAATAGACGATGCTAATGTCTATGATTCAGGTGCTTTTAAAATAAGAGCTGAGAATATAGCTGGTCGAGCTGAGACTGGTGGTGTTGTGTACGTTAACAAAATGGCTGGTATTGATACGAGACCAGTCGTTGATCCCGATGCATTTAGATATTTACCACAACCAGTACAACCAGTATCACGACCAGTCGAACACAAAAAACAACCTAAAAAACCTAGTGAAAGTGAAGAATTTTTACCGCCTAATTTTGTCGTTGGTCTACCTGCTAATTGTAAATTACATGAAGGAGAAGCTATTAAATTAAATTGTCAAGTCGAAGGTTATCCTAAACCAACCGTAAGTTTTATCAATTTCAAAAAAAAAAAATTTTCTTAAAAAAAAATTTTTTTTTTTTAAGATTACTTGGTTGAAGGATGGTAAGAGTTTACCAGCTAGTTTACGTTTTACTACAAATTATATAATACCAACTGGCGTGGCTTCATTGACTGTTACAAGTGGCTTATTAACCGATTGCGGTAATTATACATGTGTAGCCGAGAATCCAGCTGGTAAGGCCTATACAACAAGTCAAGTATGGATTAAAGAATCAGCTGGTATTGACACAAATCCAATAACAAATCCAGACGCTTTTAAATATTTAAATAGACCGAAGCAATACGAATCAGCTGAGGACTCACAAACCGATGAGGATGTACCTTTAAATAGAGCCAAGCCTCCTAAAGTAATACATCATTTGCAAAATATAAAACAATTAGAAGGTGAACCAGTCTCAATGGCGTGTAAAATAGACGGTTTTCCGAAGCCAACATTGACATGGTTAAAAGATGGCCAACCTCTAGTTGCTTCAACTAGATTCACAACCACTTATGACATAAACACTGGTGTAGCTCGTTTGAAAATAAGTGATTCAATTTTACAAGACTCCGGTGTCTATACTGTAGTCGCTGAGAATAAAGCCGGTTCGGATCGTACTAATGGTCGACTTGAAATCGAAAAAGAATCAGGTATTGACAATAATCCAATAGTTAATCCAAATGCTTTTGCTTATTTGAACAAACCCGAGACACCAACACCAAGTCGTGGTAGACAAGATGAAGAACCAGTTAGTCCAGCTCGTATTGTTGTACCACTATCGAATATACACTCAATTGAGGGCAAGCCAGTTAGACTAGTGTGTCGTGTAGAGGGTCAACCAATACCAAGTGTCATTTGGTATAAGAACGGAAGTCCTTTACCAGCGTCGACAAGATTAAATCCTAATTATGATATTAAAACTGGAGTTGTAAGTCTTAAGATAAATGAGGCTCAAATGGGAGATTCTGGAGTCTATGAAGTTGCTGTTGAAAATCCATATGGTCAAGATCGTACTCAATCTAGAATCACTATTGATTTATCACCAGCCATTGATCAAAATCCAATAGTTGACCCCAAAGCGTTTAAATATCTAAACTCGCCTAGATCTCAAGCACCAACTGATACTGAAGACGAACCGAATAAACTCTCACCACCCAAAGTCATAGTTCCTTTAAAAGACATACGTGTACCCGAGGGTGAACCAGCTACTTTCTTAGCCAAAATAACCGGTTATCCAATACCAAATATAACTTGGTTACACAATAATAAACCTCTATTTGAATCGTCTCGTTATACATCGAGTTACGATCATACGACAGGCTTAGCTATGTTTAAAATAAACGGTACTCAAAGTAATGATTTAGGTACATATACAGCTATAGCTGAGAATAAAGTAGGTAGGGATAGTACTACGGCTAGATTATATTTAAATCAAGTATCTTTAGTTGACACTGCGCCTATAGTTAATCCGGACGCATTTAAATATTTAGATAAACCAAGTAGAAAAAATGAAGAACCTGAGGATAATAATGGACCTTTACGTCCTCCTAAATTTGTTGTACCTTTTAAAAATGTTAATGTTGAGGAAGGACACTGCGCTACTTTATTAGCTAAATTAGACGGTTATCCTTATCCAACAGTACAATGGTTTAAAGATGGTATCTCTTTACCAGCTTCGACTAGAACTCTTCCCAATTATGATTATAACACTGGTATCGTATCACTTAAAATATCCGATACTCAATTACAAGATTACGGTAATTATACAGCATTAGCTACTAATAAAGTCGGACAGGATCAAAGTCATTGTTGTGTATTAGTTAAGGAATTACCAGGAGTTGATAATACTCCAATGGTTAGACCAGAGGCTTTTAAATTCTTAGAAAATCCGCGACCAGGTCAAGCTAAAAATGAAGAATCAGTCGCTTATATACCACCTAGGTTTATAATCCCATTGAATAAGAGTAGTATTAAAGAGGGCGAAACGGTTGTTTTGGCTAGTAAGGTTGAGGGTTTCCCTAAGCCAAGTATAACTTGGTTTAAAGATGAGCAACCATTAGTTGCTTCGACTAGGATTACTATTGATTATGACTATGCTACAGGTGTAGTTAGTTTAAGAATTGAAAATGCTAATATTACCGATATTGGTATTTATATAGCCTTTGCTGAGAATGAAGTTGGTTCTGATAGGACTCAAGGTGAAATAAATATTGAGAAAATATCCAATATTGACTCGACACCAATGGTAAATCCAGACGCTTTTAGATACTTAGAACATCCTAATTTGGATAATAGACCCAAGAGTCTAGAAGATTTAGAAAATATATCACCACCTAAAGTAATTGTACCATTGTCTAATGTTAAATTAGAAGAGGGCGAAACAGTTATTTTAGCGTGTAAAATCGAGGGCTATCCAAGACCTAAATTGACTTGGTTTAAAAATGGTCTTACCCTACCGGCTAAGACTAGATATACTTTGGACTATGAATTAAGCACAAATATAGCTACTTTACGTATTGATCAAGCTGTACGTGATGACTTGGGCGATTATTTAGTCCTTGCCGAGAACCCGGCTGGTAAGGATCAAACATATTGTACTGTTTTTATACATGAATTACCCGGTATTGATTCAACACCAATGGTAAATCCAGAGGCTTTTAAATTTTTAGAACAAGTACCCGAGAGAAAAAAATCACTTGACGATTCAGAGGATCTAATGCCGCCAATTGTCATAATCCCATTACAGGATTTAAAGTTGACAGAAGGTGAACCAGTTGTTTTAATGTGTAAAATTGAGGGAAAACCAAGACCAAAGGTAAGTTGTTTTTTTTCTTTTTTTTTGGTCGTAGTTTTTTTTTTTATAGAATAGTTGTAGAGTTTAGTTTTTTTTTTTTTAATCTAGTTAACCTGGTTTAAAAATTCCGAACCCTTACCAATATCAACAAGACATGATCTTGATTATGATAACACTAACATAGCTCTACTTAAAATTTCCAATTGTCAAAAAAATGATCTAGGTGACTATTTAGTCCAAGCTGAGAATCCATGTGGTAAATGCGAGACTAAATGTAAAGTATCTATAGACATTTTGCCAAATATAGACGAGACACCAATGATAAATCCAGAGATTTTTAAAAATTTAGAACATGTACCGAATAGAATTGAACCCCATGATGATGAGACTAAATTAAATTTTATACCACCACATGTAATTATACCATTACAAGATGTGCGTATAACTGAGAGTGAACCAATTAGACTACAGTGTAAAGTAGATGGTTATCCTAAACCAAAGATAACTTGGTTCAAAAATAAAGAGCCCGTACCAGCATCGACTAGATTCACTAGTGATTATGATTTTAATTCATGTATGGCTACTTTATTTATATCGGACGCTAGACCCGATGATATAGGCACTTATTTAATGCTTGCTGAGAATATAGCTGGTAAAGATGACTCGAAATGTGAGACTTATGTTTTGAGAACAGGAAAAATAGACGATCGACCATTGATCGATCCTAAAGCTTTTGTTAATTTAGAACGTGTACCTGACAATTTGAATCAAGACGTACCTGAAATATTACCCGAGGGTAAACCTCCTAAATTCATAATTCATTTACCAGTTGAAATTAGAGTACTTAACGGTGAAAAAGTTAATCTTAAGTGTAAAGTTGAAGGCTATCCATTTCCTAAATTAACTTGGACTAGAAATGAAGAGCCTCTAATGGCATCAACTCGTTTCACTACTGAATATGAACCAAACACTGGTGATATTCAAGTTAACATTGAATTTGTCAAGGGTATTGACTCGGGTTTTTATAAATGCAAAGCTGATAATGAATATGGCAGTGATGAGACCTATATGACTATTATTGTAGTCGATGTACCCGGTGTTGATGATCGACCACAGACTATCAATCCCGATGCCTTTAGACTACTTGATAATCCAACTAATATACCATTAGAAATACTTGATAATGAACAAACACCACAACCCCCTGTAGTTATAATACCCCTTAACGATTTAGTTATTATTGAACAACAACCTATTTGTCTAACATGTAAAATTTATGGTAATCCTAAACCAAAGGTAGATTTATTTATTTTTTATAGAAAATTAGTTTTAGAAAAATGCATGATTTAGGTTAAATATTTTTAATGTGTCTAAAAAAAAAAATTTAATTTTTTTCTAATAGTTGACTTGGTATAAAAATGATGAGCCCATAATGGCATCAGTACGATGCGATATGGATTATAATTTGTCGACATACATAGCTACATTGAATATTAAAGTGACTAAACCAGTTGATTTAGGTGTTTATAAATGTGTTGGTGAGAATATAGCTGGTAAATGTGAGACTAAATGTCAATTGTTTATTGAGGCTGTACCAAATATTGACGAGACTGCTTATGTCAATCCAGATTCGTTTAAACCACTTGAATATCCACATGCACAACCAGTTAGCTATGATAGTGATGACAATGGCGAAAAACAACCTGTTTTAATAGTTAGACCTTTAGAGGATAGAGAATGCTTCGAAGGTGAAAGTGTTAGTTTTGTATGTGAAGTTAGAGGACATCCAAAACCTCAAGTAAGATAATTTAACAAAAAAAATAGTACCCTCGATTTTATGATTAGTTCACAACATCGAGTATATCAAAATTTGTGTGTTCATACAATCGAATTATATTTCATTTTAGTTAATTTTATGAAAGAAATTAAAAATTATTATTTTTTTTCTAAAGATTGAATGGACAAAAGATGGAAAACCATTGCCACATGCCTTACGCTTAAGTTTTGATTATTTAATAAATGAAGGTCGTGCCTTATTTAACATAGACAATGTTAAATTAGACGATCAAGCCCAATATGAATTGACAGCACGTAATTCATCGGGTGTGGCTTCGACTAGTGCTAAACTTAAAGTTAAACAAGTAGCTACAGTCGACGATACATCCTACGTAAATCCCGATGTATTTCAACAATTCGAATTGAAAAAGAAACCAAATTTGAATCAACCAATAGACAATGCACAAACGCCACGATTAAAAATAATCGAACCATTAAAAGATTTTAATCTAGTCGAAGGTTCACAAGTTGTTTTTAGCTGTACAATTGATGCCTATCCAAAACCCGAAATAAATTGGTTTAAAGATGATCAACCTTTAATGGCATCACAACGTTACGCTACTTATTATGACATGAATATGGGTATAGTAACATTGATTATAAAATCAGCTTTATTGGACGATAAAGGCGTGTATAAATGTGTTGTTTCAAACATAGCTGGTACTGAGGACACACAAGCTAAGCTCTCAGTACAATTTGTACCCAATATTGATGAGACTAGTTACATAAATCCAAATGCTTTGCGTCATTTAGAGCCTCAACCAGCTCAAGAAACAGATGACGATGATAAATACAAAAAACCCTATTTTGTCAAAGTTCCTAAGAATACTGAAGTTAGAGATGGTACAACAGTTAGATTAGACTGCCTTGCATTCGGTCGACCCGACCCAACTTTAACATGGTATTTCAATGGCGAAGAAATTAAAAAAGATCCAACACATAAATGTTTAGTCAACGAAGAAGGCGTCAATTCATTATTAATTTCTCCAGCTACGTTTCCCGATACGGGCACTTATAAATGTGTCGCTAGAAACAAAGTTGGCGAGGCTTCATTTACAGTCGATTTAAAAGTGGTCGATAAAGACGCTTTAATAGCACCCTATTTCATTGAACACTTAAATAACATTGTTATACCGGAAGGTAAAGACACTAGTTTATCATGTACATGTTCAGGTACACCTGTGCCAACATTAACATGGGAAAAAGATGGTAAAAAATTAACACCAGATAAAGAATATCGTATTGACATAAATGGTGGTCATTCGAAATTATACATACAAAATGCTCAAAAGAGCGATGAAGGTTGGTATCAATGTACGGCTATTAGTCCAGCTGGTTCGACTATTACTAGAACTAAAGTAACTGTTTTACCACCTGGAGCCATACAAACAATAACACCAGACCTAAGTAAATTAATTAAGCAAGCACCTGAGCCAGAAGTACCTGGTTTCGTTGCCGCTTTGCATAAATTAAAACATGTACCAAGCAATAAAACTCCAGATGAACGACCTAAATCACCGACTGAACCGTTAATTGGTCATAACTTTGGTTCGATTTGGTCCAAAGATGAATTAGAAGACGAAGAAACAGTTTATAATAAAGACAGACCAATACCGCCTAAATTTAAGACTCATTTTAAGGCTAGTTTGAATTTGAGAGAACGTGATGCAACTCGTTTCGAGGCTAAATTAATTCCAATTGGTGATCCTACTATGCAATTACAATGGTTAAGAAATGGTGAACCATTGAGATCTGCGTCTAGATATGTTATTAAATACGATTTTGGTCTAGTTAGTTTAGATCTATTATGGACATATCCAGAGGACGATGGTGTTTATGAATGTGTAGCTACGAATTCATGTGGTCAAGATAAGACTCGTGCTGAATTAAAATGTAAAGGTAATAGATCTATTATTTATGATTCTCAATTACCTGATGGCATGGAAGGCTATTTGAAAATACAAGAAATGGAAGAGAGAATTAAAATGGCGAGTATAATTAAAGAGGAACAACCCGATGAGGAAGCACCTGAGCCAAGTCCACCTGAGATCATAATGCATTTGGAGGATACTAAAGTCGACGAAGGTACACTTGCTAAATTCATGGTTAAAGTTACTGGTTATCCGAAACCTAGAGTCAGTTGGTTCGTAAATAAAACCCATTGTGTTACTGGCTCTCGTTTTAAATTATATTTTGATGGTATGATTCATTATTTAGACATACCAAAAGTGGCCAAGACCGACGAGGGAATTGTTCGCGTTTTTGCTAAGAATATAAATGGTGAAGTTGAGTCATCGGCTCAATTGAAAGTCAATCCTAAACAAGATTATAGATCTGTGTTGAGAAATGCCAAGACTGGTGAACAAAGTTATAAAGAAGAGGAAGTTAAGATCACGAGTAGTGAGATTAGTGAAGAGGAGAGAAAAGTCTTGGATCGTTTGCCTTTATTGAAACCATTACAGAAACAATCCAAACCAGCTGATACTAGATTTGGTCCTAAATTCACAAAGACTTTAGAACCAGCTAAAGTAACTGAGGGTGTTGTTGTTACTTTATGTGTTGAATTTTCAGCTAATCCAAATCCAGAGGCTATTTGGTATAAAGACGGTTTCCAAATGCAATCGTCCGAGGATTTTTATATTGAAACAACAGCCACTAAATCGACTCTTAGAATTCGTGAAGCATTCAAAAGTGACTCTGGTATGTACCAGGTTAAAATTTTCAATGAGGTTGCAATAGCTCAAACAAAAGCTTATTTGGCTGTCATACCGGCTGATCTTGCCGATTTGACGCCTAAAATCCTACTTGACTTAAAAAGTGTCACTTGTAATAGCGGTGATCCAGTCAAATTTCAATCACAAGCTATTGGTAATCCAGCTCCAATAATCACATGGTATAAAGATGATGAGAAATTAGAAATGGATCAAAGAGTTAAAGAATTCGTTGAAAATGATGCCTTTACATTATTAATTATGGAATCAATTGCAGCCGATAGTGGTTGTTATGAAATGGTTGCTGAGAATTCATATGGCAAAGTTTATACTCGTGCTTATTTGACTGTTTTAGGTGATAAGGAAATCAAAGAACCCGAACCAGTCGAGGTTATTATTAATGAGAATAATGTACGTTCAGTACCGTTAAGTTCAAAATTCTCTCAACCCGTAATTGAACAACCACTTAAGGACCAAACTGCTACAGAGGGACAATCTGTCAAATTCGAATGTGTCATTTCTAATTCAGAACGTAAGTTTTTTGACACATTATTTGACACATTTAATGTGTTATTATATACACATTAAAATGTGTCAAAAATGACACATTTCTAAAATTTTATTTATGTTTAAATAGAAGCCACAGTAGAATGGTTTAAAGAAGATAAACTGATAAAACAAAGCAAATATTTTAACATGTCAATAAACGAAAATAAACATGAGCTTAATATATTGGAAGCATTCGCTGAGGACGAAGGTCTTTATAAATGTGTCGTATCTAATCCTGCTGGTAAAACAAGCAGTTCTGCCCATCTTAAAATTATTCGTAAGTGAACTAATTAAAAATCGAAGCAAAAAAAAAAATTTTCAAAATTAATTTTTTATAGATTTGACTGAGGCGCCAGTTTTTGTGAAATCAATAGATAACACAGAAGTAGATGAGAACAAACCAGTTGAGCTTGGTGTTCAATTAAAAGAAAATCATCAAGCTCACGTGGAATGGTCTCACAATGGTGTTTTAGTCAAAGAGGGCGTTAATTTTCAAATTGATAATCCATCGCCAGGCGTCCATGTTCTTAGACTTAAACAAGCTAGGCCAAAAGACGCTGGTACTTATACATGTCGAGCTTTTAATTCAGCTGGACAAATTAAATGCTCGGCTCAATTGACAATTAAAAGTATGTTAAAGGGTTCATCTGAATCGAAGCCGATTTCATCTGTTCTTTCGTTCAAAAATAAATTTGAACAAAAATAAAAAATTTTTAAATTTTTAATTTTTTTTGGATAAAACCCAATAGTTATAAAAAAAAATATATTATTAGAAATGGTTGTTGAATTTAGATAGTAGAGGAACTTATTTTAAAAAAAAATACACACACAAAAAATAATAATTATTTATTTAAAAATTTTTTTTTAAATGTTGTATAAAAAAATAAAATATTTAAAAAAAATTAAATTAAAAACTCCATTTCTTTTAATCTTTTTAAAAAAAAAGTGAATAATACTGGACTTAAGGGGACCTTAGGGGACTTTTTTTTTAATTTTAATTTTTTAGCTTATCTATTTTTTTTTTAAATTAGACTAACATCCGCTTAGTTTTTAGACTAAATTTTTTTTTTTTTGAAATATTTTTTTTAAATGCTTGTTCTTATTATCTCACATAGATTTAGAAGTACTAATTTCAACAACCATTTTTTTTAATTTTTTTTTTTTAATTTGGTTTTTTAGATGGATGAATTCGGTTTATTTAACAATTTTTTTTAAATACTAATGTATGCCTTTTTTTTGTAGATTTAATTGCTAGTAATGCAGAAGCATCTGATATTGCTAAATTTAACAAAGGCTCAACTCCAAGGTATTAATTTTTTTTTGGTTTGAGAAAAATTCCCCTTCTAAAGTCCATGTACTCGACCTGAAACTATCAGAATTATCTACTATCTGATGGTATATCTGAAATTATGAAATATTTAATTTTGAAATTTTCAAAATTATTTATTTGAACCTAAATTTTGAAATAATTAAAAACTCTCTCTGATAATTCGCTCGACTATTTTATTCTTCATTGAGAAATGCTTTTACAAAAAAATCGAAACTTTTAGTTGATTGAAATATAGAAAAAAAACAAAAGCCTTTAATCAGCAAAAACAGACTTATAAGTCTGTAACTTGACTTTTGCTTCAGAATTTTCAAACTCAATCACTTGACTCGAGATTCTTTTCGGCTTAAGTCTATTGTATGAATTCGATTCGAACACATAATTTAGCTCATAAAATTGAGAATTCATAAAATCGGATATTAAATTATATACGTTAACATAGGTATAAGAGAAAAATTTTTGAATTTATCTTCTTCAAAACTTCGAAAATATATATATAATTTCTCCATATATGTGTAAAAATCTAAAATTGACCAATAGAAATATTGAAAATGTTACGCATATATGGAGGAAATCTGAAAATACTCATTTTATCTCATTTTCACTGTTCATTTATGCGTAATTTATTACCCACTAAAAATTTACAGTGTAGCAAAAAATTACATTGAAAATATAGCTAGACATCGGTTTTATTAACTGATTCGGTAACGTTAAAAATTTTATAAAAGCCTTGACATGTTAAAAAAATTAAGTAAGTAAGAAATTGCAGAATTATGTTGACGAGTGTCCTTTTTAAAACCATTAACAAATTCGAGGTCTAGATAAAATTTACAGCTAAATCTTTTTTATTACAGCTATTTTCATTAATTAACTTGTTGAACTAGTTCTCAATCTTTTGAAAAAAAATTGTCCAAGTCAAATATCTAAAATAAGCGCCCGACACAAAAAAAAATATTTTTTATAATAATTTAAAAAATGTGATATTTTTTTTCTAAATGTTGTCAGTAGTTTATTTAGGATTCTTAAAAGTCGGACGAACATTTGGTATTGAATATTTTATTTTAAGAGACAAATACATAAAAGGTTTTCAATATCTTTTAAAAAAATATATAAAATTAAAAGCGGCTAATTTGAGTCTTTTTAATATCAAAATGATATGATTCTTAAAGAGATCCATGACCATTCCTGGTCACTTATTAAAATAAATCCAAGAATCTTTGAATTTAAAATAAAATGAAATAAAGAAAGGCTTAATTTTTAAAATTTGCTTATTTTAAGAATCGAAATATATTTCAATAATGCTCAATGTAGAAAACATATCCAACAATTTGATTTTACCGAAATAAATTTGTACTTTAATAGTACAAAAATAACACAATCACACAAATACAACATATCAAGACACAGAGAATTGGTAGTTCTTACTATCAATCGTTTAGACATTACTGAATGTGGATTATATTCAATAGAAGTAATGGGTAAAAATACCCGATTTATTACTTCATTAATTATAGAACGTAAAGAATTAATCTAAGTAAATTAAAATTTTAAAAATATTCTAATTTTTTATTTTAGTGACTGATGACAAAATGGAATCATCAACACGTGCATATGACTTTACAAAATCCGATACAAAATGGATATTAAAAGACAGAGCTGTAAAAAAAGTTGAAAAAGAAACAAATACAATTCACGTAGCAAGTCCTTTAATGGAAAAATATACAGCCACATCTGGAAAGGATTTTAAATTCCAAGTAAATTATAGATCAGAGCTAAAACATGATGTAAAATGGTTTTCCAATAACCAATTAATACAAACCAGTTCAAAATATGAAATTATAAAAGATGAACATTCGACAAGTTTGATTGTTAAAACGGTTGATTTAAATGACCAAAAAGATTATAAAGTAGAAATTTCAAATGAAAAAGACTCCGTTTTCTACAAGACTTTTTTAAATGTTCAAGAAGGAGCTAAACTGATGAGCGAGTTAAAACCAGTTGATAAAAAAATTAATGAAATAGTGATAAAACCAATAATAACTAAAAATTTAGAGCCGTTAATTCAGGCTACGACTGGAAATGAAGCAAAATTAACATGCAATTTTGAAGCAACAAAAATAGAAAAGTTAGAGTGGTATTTTAATCAAATAAATATAAATGAGAAAATAAACAAACAAAAGGAGAAATACGAGGTAGTAAATAGCTCGAATGTATCGACTTTAATAATAAAAGATGTGAATATGAGAGATATGGGTGATTACTCACTCAATGTTCGTAATTCAAAAGGAACTGTTAAAACAACATGTCATTTAGATGTATCTGAATTAAATACATCCCAAAAAAGAGTTACAAAACCATTCACAAAAGAAAAATCTGAAGTTGAAAATTTAATAATAGAAAGTAAATTAGAAGAAGATAAAAGTTCTTTATTTAAAAAAGAACATAAAGAAGAAAATTCTTCTAAAAGAAATGAAGAAGCTGTAGGAATTGAAAAAAGAGAGGAGTCAGAAGATTCTTCTGAAGCAGAGACCGTAATCCTAGCGCAAGAAAGACAAAGTGTTTCAGAAATCGAAGATGAAATAAAGAAATCAGAAATTGTGACTAAGGTTGAGGAAGCTCCAAAACCAGAAGAGAAACCAATAGTCGAAGAAAAACCACAAACTTCTGAAAAACAAAAGACTGTAATTAAGCCAAAGGTTGAAGAACCAAAAGCTGAAATTGTCACTAAGGTTGAGGAAGCTCCAAAACCAGAAGAGAAACCAATAGTCGAAGAAAAACCACAAACTTCTGAAAAACAAAAGTCTGAAATTAAGCCAAAGGTTGAAGAACCAAAAGCTGAAATTGTCACTAAGGTTGAGGAAGCTCCAAAACCAGAAGAGAAACCAATAGTCGAAGAAAAACCAGAAACTTCTGAAAAACAAAAGTCTGAAATTAAGCCAAAGGTTGAAGAACCAAAAGCTGAAATTGTCACTAAGGTTGAGGAAGCTCCAAAACCAGAAGAGAAACCAATAGTCGAAGAAAAACCAGAAACTTCTGAAAAACAAAAGTCTGAAATTAAGCCAAAGGTTGAAGAACCAAAAGCTGAAATTGTCACTAAGGTTGAGGAAGCTCCAAAACCAGAAGAGAAACCAATAGTCGAAGAAAAACCACAAACTTCTGAAAAACAAAAGTCTGAAATTAAGCCAAAGGTTGAAGAACCAAAAGCTGAAATTGTCACTAAGGTTGAGGAAGCTCCAAAACCAGAAGAGAAACCAATAGTCGAAGAAAAACCACAAACTTCTGAAAAACAAAAGTCTGAAATTAAGCCAAAGGTTGAAGAACCAAAAGCTGAAATTGTCACTAAGGTTGAGGAAGCTCCAAAACCAGAAGAGAAACCAATAGTCGAAGAAAAACCACAAACTTCTGAAAAACAAAAGTCTGAAATTAAGCCAAAGGTTGAAGAACCAAAAGCTGAAATTGTCACTAAGGTTGAGGAAGCTCCAAAACCAGAAGAGAAACCAATAGTCGAAGAAAAACCACAAACTTCTGAAAAACAAAAGACTGTAATTAAGCCAAAGGTTATAGAACAAGATGTTGTAATTTCAGACGATTTTATAAGTGAAATTTTATCGCCAAAATCTGAATATCCTAAACCAATTTTTGAACAAGCTGAAATAGACTTTAACGTTGAATATCAATTTACAGAAGATTTTATTACTGAGATTTTATCACCCAAATTTGAACAAACAGAATTTTTTCAGCCTGAAATTAAACTTGAAGAATTAGTATTACCAAAACACTCTGAGATTACATTTACTCCTTTAAATACTCCTGAAATAACTGATTTAAAGCCTAAATTTCCTGAAGTAGACGAAAAATGCGAACAAGAATCTCTCAGTGAACTTGTTGCTGATTTTACCTATACTGATTATGAAACAGAAAAAGAATTAATAACCGAATTAGAAAATAATTTCGATGACCGTACCGAAGACGATTTATCAATCACAATTTCTCATGATTCTAATTTCAATAAAAAAACAAAAATTCATGATACAAATGATTCTTCATCCTCAGATGAAGATAAACATACCAAAATAG
>NTPY01000252.1:5969-26832 GCA_002922825.1 Brachionus calyciflorus | reverse complement strand
CCAAAAAGAAAATTCAGACTTAAAAACTAATTTGAAAACTACACAAAGTCTTTCCGAGTTATTTACTGGATTACAAAGAAAACAAATAGAATCTTTTACCTCTGAAGCTAAAAAAAAGTAATTATTTAATTTATTTTATATTATGCATTTTTATTTAAAAAATTTTTTGAAAGAGATGAAAAGTGTAAAGAACTTGAGAATCAAATAAAGAATTTTAAAAAAAGTTTTGATATTCCAGATGAGAATTCTTTACCTGGAATCGTCATTCAGAATTCTGTCGATGTAGCTTGTCCATACAAACTTTGTGGTGGAAAAGGGAATATAGACAAATCCAAAAAATCGCACAGAAAGTATGTTTAAAAATTAAATATTTTTTGTATTTTTTGTTATTCTGAATAAAATTTTTTTTGAAAATTTTAGGGCAAAGAACTGTCTACTTAATCCAGCTAATACAGAAAAGAAAGAAACCATTAGTAAAAGTTCGAAACGTTCAATATTAAATGATATTTCCGAGTCACGAGATTTCGGCGAGAAAAAAGTAAAATTTCAGGAAACAGTTTTAATTTCTGAAATTGAATCATCATCTGATGAGGATGATTTAATCGAAATTGAGTCTGATTCAGAATCTGAAATCGAAACAAAAGAATTAAAGAAGCACTTTTTAGATTATACGAAAAAAGAGTCTGCATCAAAAACAACTGTAATACACTTTTTTTATTTTTTTTTAAAACTTTTTTAAACTTAATATCAAAAGATGAAAAAACTGATAGAAGACAATGACCCAATTGTTGGGATTTACACAAGTAAAGGAAGTGCAAATGGTCGGCCAATTAGAGAAGGAACAAATGGAGGAATTTATTATGAATGTCCTAATTCATATATTCGATCCTATATGAAAGGAAAAAGACTCCTAAGTTGTAAATTTTTTGATGGACGACATAAATTTTTTTAATTCATTTTTATAAAACTGTTTTTTTTTTCTAATTATTTTGAAAGTTAAACCAATTAAGCTTTTAAAAAATGTATTTATGATAAGGGAATGATTGATTTTTCAAAAAGATTCATGCGGAGTACTTTTTTTCGTGTATTTTTAATTCTCATTTGTATTTTTCATTTATTATGCTTGGACATTATGGGATTGACCAATTATTGGTCTGCAAAGCTTATATAGCAATAAGATCCCGCTTTAGATTTCTAAAGCTATTAAATGAAAAAAAACAAATTTGAATTAAAAATGACATGAAAAAAGGTACGAAACGTGTTTCTTTTTCTTAAGTTCATAACCCTTTGAAATACATTTTGATACAAACATTGTTTTTTTTTGGTTGTTATTGTTTAGCTTTCAATTTTTTTATTTTATTTTTTATTGTAGATATATATTTTTAAATTTTTATCAAATAAAGAATATAACAAATGGTTCGTATTAAAATTTTTGATTATAATGCACTTCTCGCGAATTAACGGCGTACCCGTAACCGTATAAAATCTTTTAAATAACGATTTTTTCTTAAAAATAACTTTAACTAAAAGAAATTTTCTTACTTTTTTTAAAAAGGCAAAATTAACTTAACAAAATTTTTTTTTTTTTTTCAATCGATCAATTATCGATCAATTTATATTTAAAAATTTTCTTCATATTCAAAAAAAAATTGTACTAACTTGTACATTATAAATTTCTTTTTTATTTTTATTTTTATTTTCTTATTTCAATTCAAAATCAAATTTTATTTTTGTAATAAAATTTTTGTAACAGAAATTCACATAGCCTTTGAATATATCCTAAAAATTAAATTTTTTGACAATGTGTCAAAGACTTCAAGTAAGAAGAATTTGGTAATTACAGAAAACGAATTTATTATTGAAAAAAAATACTAATTTAGATCCGTATTGTCAATGAGACTACTTTGAGCATAATTTTAATTCTTTTTCTTTTTTTGTTTCAAATAAAAGATCGTACTCATCGAAATGAGACCTTTTCATAAATATTTAATTTTAATCTAATACAGCACTTGTCTCTAAAGAGTGGCATTACCATTCCTATACCATTACCATTACAATTCCGAGGCCATTATCCATTACCATTACCGTTACCACAAAATTTTTTTTTAATAATTCAAATATTTTTATTTATATTAATTTTCTCAAAAAAAATTTTTTTTCGATAATTAACTGTAATGGTAATGGTCTAGTAATGGTCAAGTAATGATAATAGTAATGGTTATGCCCCTTTTTGAGGCAAATGCTGTATGTTCTAAAAAAAACTATTATAAAATTTCTCTTTAGGTAAGAAAGCTTGAAAAGCAATATGATAATCGTATTTAGAGTTGTGTATTGCGCTGTTAATCCGAATAGAAAAGAGACTCTTACTCGAACGGTTCCTCAATTTTTTCACGAAAAGAAATTATTTTTAATTCGTTTCTTTTTTTATAGAATTTACTTAAAGAGGAAAGTTTTTAATTTATGTTCTAAATAAATTTTGGTGAACAAATCAAGTCTAAATTAGTCTTGAATAAGCAGACTAATAGTCTTTTTCTACTATTTTTTTATTTTAAAAAAATAATGAATTCCAAAATTTGATCGTCGAGTGTTTTGTTTTAGAAATTAACAAGATCAAAAAATATCAGAAATCGCAAGATTGAAAATCTTATGAAACTTTTATTTTAGCCTTAAATCAGAGTTAATGCTTAATTTAAAGGTCTAGCGTTAAGTGACCGCGGCCGACGACCACTTGAACTGAGAAAAAGATTATCGAGGATTTGAATTTATTTATTTGATAGATAAGGTGATTTTCTTTCGAAAATTTTTTTTAAATGTAAGAAAGAAATTTGTATCTCTCTGCCATCAAAATCGCGACAACCTATTTCTTGCTTCAAGTGGCCGCCAACACTTATACATGCACAAAACCTGAACAGTAATATTTTTTGCCAAAAAAAAATCTCAAAAACATATTATTTGAATCGAAACCATTTTACACAGAAAATTAAAATTTTTCCTTTTTTCTATTTTAGAAGACTATGCGTTTGAAAATTTGATCATGTTTGTTTACAAATACAGACTAATGTTCTTAAAAAGTTATTTAATATAATTAGAATTTCTTTAAGTGGAGTCAATAGTGATCAAATTCTTAATTTAGGTTAAATAAAAAAAGATGAACGGTCCGAAAAAATCTATTTAAAAAAAACTCAATTTCAAACATAAATTAAATTTCTATGAACTGATAGAATGATATCTCATGCGGGGCTAATTATAAAGGTATTTAAATTATTTATTTAAAAAAGTTCAGCTTAAGAAACAATGTAATTAATTATTAATTTGGGTCAATTTATTTTAATAAAATTTTTTTATTGGTTTAGAATTTTCAGATTTTATTTAACCTAAATAAAAAAGCATAATCAATAGAAATATATATTTTTATTATTTGCCATTTATTTTCATTTCGATTTGAATTATTCTTATAAATTCGACTCCAAAATTAAAAACCTTATTGAATTTATATTTGAAAAAATTTATATTTTGAATTAAAATAAGCCATTAACTTTATTTTAATCTTTTTTTAAGTGTTTTTCTCAATATAAAATTAGCTTTTACAGTTTTACACCAATTTTACATGTTACAAAAAAATCTATTCTTGTCGAGCCAAAATTTTGTTTTAGAAGTGATGTTTTTAATTTTAAAATTTCTTTATTCAGCCTTTTTTTTATTTTGCTTTCGAAGTTATAGTTAAAAAAAAAAAGTATATTTATTGAGAGTATAGAAAAATTAGATTTTTTATTTAGAAAGAGATTGAAACAGTGTTTAAGCTTTTGAAAATAAGCACTGATCTAATATAGCATTCTATGAATACAATTAAAAACCAACAAAGTTTTTTATGAAAAAAATTAAATCTTACTTTTTCTTTCGACCGACCAATAAAAATCGTTTAATTGGTTTTATTTGTTTCAATCACAATATTTTTCAATTTAAATAGAGTTTAAAATTTTGAAAAAAATAAAATAATAATCTCATTTTTCTCTTTCTAAAAAACTTAGAAAAAAATTCAATGTATGCCAATTTCAAAGAAATATTTAAAAAAAAAAAAAAGAAATTTTAAAACGCTTCCTATCAATCCGAATATTCTTTTTTCAACTGCTTCACCTAACGAATTTGCCGATCTGGAGGGAATCGATTCAAAAGGAAAATTAAAAGATTCCTTTATTAAAAATATAGATCACCAAAGTGTTGCTTCTAATAATTTATCAAAAAACAAAGAGGATTCAAAGTCTAAAAATTTTTTGTTTCCAAAAAATTTTTTTTTTAAAGCTAAAGATTTTGAGGAACACACAGTCTTTAAGGACGGAAGAAACGAAAACGTTCAGTTTGAATCATTTAGGAAACCTCCCGGACCTGTTTTGTATATTAATATTACAAGCAATCATAATATGTCATACTCAAATTCTGATAAATCAGATCCTTTTTTTGCCGATTCAACTGGTAAAGGAGAATATAAAAATCATAAGAATTTTGATCCATTTTTTCGAAATATCGATTCAATATCGAAGCTTTCAACTAAGTAACCTTCAGAATTGGTTCAAAAAGCTTTTTCATCTGATTTTAAAACAGATCTACGCAATCATTCTTTTTCACCAAATCTTACTCTTACTGAAAATTCTGGTTTTTTTTCAAGAAAGAGTGTTTTCTCTTATCAATCTACATCTATTTTAAATTATTCATCAACAGTAAACCAAAGTTTTTCGGAAATATTGGAAGGATCAGGAAATGAGATGGACCAAAGATTAGAATTTTTAATAATAATTGTATTAGTGCTCATTATTATAATATTATTAAAAATAATTTATGTTCATGCTTTGGTTTGATAAAATTTGTATTAAAACCAAAGTACAAAGAGTCTTAGGTATAGAAATAATTCAATTTTTATTTACTAAATTATTTCATAATGTTTAAATTAATTTTAGTTNAATTTTAAAAGTTGCAATCATTTTTAATATTATTTTCAAGATTGTAACCAAAAGTGTATAAAACACAATAAAATCAACCATTTGTTTTATGTAATTTAAATAATCAGTAATTTTATTAATAAAAATAATCGAAAATATCAAGAAAAAATTTTTAATTTTTTTAAAATGAATATTACTTACCGTAAAAACTGACAAACTAGCCCAGGGCTAAACATGAGTATTACCCTATAAGCACCCCCCCTAAAAAACGATATAAGCCCATCCCATAAAATACATATAGGCCCTAGGCTTTTAATTAAATACCTCATATTAAAATTATCATTATTAATTACAAGCCCATGAGGTATCAAAAAAAGAATTAAGTACAGGCCCATGAGCTTAAGATAATTTTTTATTAAATTTGAGAATAAAAAAAAATTTTTCTTTGTTAGCATATACCAATTTTTTTTTTGTTTTGCATTGAGAATATAAAATTTAAGCAACTTCAAGTTTAATAACATTTTCATTTGCTTCTAACTGTTAATTCTTGATTTAATTAAAAAAAGCTTCATTTCTTTAATAAAATGAAAACTCCAAGTTTACCAAAACGAAGAGTAGACAGACCTACTAAAGAAGAATCGCAAAAATGGAAAGAAATAGTTTAGTTTAATGGTTAAATCAATCATCACAACAAACATCATCATCACCAGATGTTATTATGATAGATGAACCACGATAATCAAAAATTTGATTCATCTATTCTTTAAAATTCATTTGATCAAGCTGGCGTCATTTCAAATGTAGTTGAAATGTTCGATCGGCAGCTCCGTTACTTGATATCAAATAAAAAATTCGTTGACGATGTATTCGACGATAATGCTCGAGACATTGACGGGTTTCAAAAGGGCGAAGAATTGACTATCTACGACAATTTAGATAAAGATTCAGATATGGAAACCGATACCGAATCGGATGATGAAAATATTTGATTTTTTTCTCTTTTATTTTTTTTTTCTAAAAAAACTAAAATCGAACATTATTTTATATTTAAATTTCAACAAATTTTCACTCTTCCATTATTTAATAAAAAAAATTGTACATAAGCCCATGGTCAGTTCAATATTAATTTATTCATAAGCCCATGGTAATATCAATTTTAATATACATATAAGCCCCGGGCTTCTCCTTAAAATAAAACCAAGGTTGATATTTTTTAGCCCCCCCCCCCCAATTATTTAGCATAAGCCCATGGGCCAGTTTGTCAGTTTTTACGGTTATCTTTTTTGTTTTTTTTTTGACGTTGATTTGTTATTAGATAATTTAGAGGCTTCGTCAAATAAAATTGAAACACATCTATATGTCCAGAGAAATTTCAAATTGACAAAATATGAAATCTTTGAAATAACATAATAAAATATTGCATCCTTAAATAATCGTGAGGTAAATATATCTAAAAATAGTTTTTTTAAAAATTACCTTTAACGCCTTAAATCTAAATTTTCAGTTTCCTCATCATACCAATTTAGTTTAAAAATTATGTAATATATTTAATGATTATTTACTAAAAAATAATTTAATATAGCGTCGTTAGAATTCTCTTTATCTGTCAAATAAACTAAGGAAACGATTTGAATCAAAATTCTTTTTTCATTTACTATAAATCTAAAAAAAATATTATTTTTTCTTAGTTTCTAATTAGATAAATTTAATACCTTTTAATATTTTTGCAAATGTATTATAAATTCTGTTCATCCGAAATTAAGATTCCATCAGGGGGTAAAAACCCAGTAGTTAAATTACTTGAGTTTGTTTCATGGTCTGTTACAAAAAAATCAATTTGAAGATAGTTAAAATAGCAATTTAAACTTTGATTTTCAGAAATAACATATTCTTGAACTTGTCCACAGTTCTTTTGGTCGTAACAAATAAAAGTTTGGGAAACTTCTTTGATAAAAGTATTTGTTTGTTCCTTCAAATTATTTATCATTACTGGAGTAATTTTTGTGCTAGAAAAAATAGCGTTCGAAGAAGATTGCGTAGTTGTTGATGTAAATATTAGTTTTCCACCAGAAATATCCAATGGTAAATTTTTGACCAAAGGTTTCATATTTTGTAAAAAAAACATTTGAAAGTTAACTTCAAAACAAAGAACAAAAAAACACAATTGAAACATATTTTTTTTTTTAAAAGATGTAATATTAATTTGGTTTTTATTAAAAATTAACTGTATTCAGTTAAGAATATAAAATTAAATTAGAAAAAAAAATAAAACTATTCACTTTACTTAACATCAATACAATAATCGATAGAATTTTTCTTATTAAATGGATTTTTACTTGAATATTTTAGTAAAATATAATTTCTTTTTTTAAAATTAATTCTGAATCTATAAATTATTAAAATAGTAATCTTTTTTTCTAAAACGATTGCTAAAAAATTAAATTTTTCTGAGTAAAATAATTCTTTAAAGAAAAGAATCATAATAAAATCTTCGATTTTAAATAAAACTTGGATAATTTTGAGGGAAAAAAAAGAGATTTAGAAAAAAATTGTATAAAAGGAATTATTATTATATTAAGAAAGATTTTTCTTATTGTATTGCTTTTTTACTAGATTATTTTACTTAGGTTTAATTATTTTTCTTAAAATTAATCCCGTTTCTTTAAAATTTCTTTTATACAATTTTATTCTGAGTAGAATTTATTCTTCAAGTAAAATTCCATTTAGAATTATAATAAAATCCATGATTTTTATTAGATAATTTTAAAATGAAAAATTCACCATACAGAATTTTTGTACTGATTTCAAACTTTTTAAAAGTCTCTTAAAAAACAATCCGAGAGATAACTACCAGCGCTTACGACCTTGGTGTATCATTAGCCTTAAATTCAGCTCTAAATTCTATTAAAGATGAAAGCTTTGTCAGGAGTTCATCTTTGAAAATTAAAAGTAAAATTTAAAAATCTCATATCGACATTTTTGTAAATTCATTTTCAAAAAAGGGAAAAGAATAAAAATATCTGATGTAAACAAAAAGATTCTCGAAGATTGGTTTAAAAATTCAAAATCTGATCCGATTTCTCAATCTGATTTAAATGAATTATGTAGTATAACTTGTTTGCCTATTTCAAGGATAACAAAATGGATTTATAATAAAAGAGCGGCTATAAAAAAAATAAAATCAAAAGAAATTTCACCTCATTTTCGACTCGAATCAAAAGATATTCTTAAAAACTTTTATCAAAATTGCTGTATAAGACCAGACAAAAGGCAGATAGAAACATTATCTCTTAATTCTGGTTGTTCACGAAAGAAAGTTAGAACATGGTTTGCAAAAGAGCGCTTTAAAGAGAAGAAACATAGAGAAAGCCGTTGAGAATAAAAAAAGGCATTTTATTCTAAATATTTTTTAAATTAATTTTTATTCTCCTGTTTTAAAATTCAAAACTTAATAAATTAATAAAACTTTTAATAAGATTTATTAAAATACTAATTATATGGCCAAATTAAAATTTTTACTCATTTTTCAAAGTTAATTTATATGTTACATAATTACAAATTGAAGGTAATACAATTAATAGACACTAATTAAGTATTTTTAAGAAAGTACCTCTCTAATTTTTTTTATAGCAAAGGTTCATAAAATCATAAACGTTTATTAAAATAAATCTTTTTTTGAGGCTTTATAAGTCGTGCCTATTCTAATAAAAATATTCAGAAAATATTTATTGAATTAAAGAGTTAACAATGCTTTAAAATTATTCATGAAAAATGACTTAAATAGAGGTTTAAAGAGTAAAATGCTTGAAAAAATAAAGAAAAATCTTAACTAGTTTGATACAAATTGATAAATTGCAAACTATTAAAAAGCTTTGGTGTGTATTCTACTATTAAATTTCAAAGTAAGAGCAGACTTTAAAGATGTTCCAACATTCCATGTGAGAATTTGTTGCATATTTAATACTTCGAACACACTAGACGGAATGATTTTTAACTATTTTTATATTGTAATTTGTTATTGTACTAAATATTCACATTACCATTCCTGGAATAGTCTTTTAATTCTGAAATAAAATTAAAAGATAATAACATAACTAACCTGGGGCACTTTAAGGGTGAAATCAAAATTTATCTTTAGTTAAGAAAAAATTTATTGCAAAAATGACAACATTTTAAATTGCTAACATTAATTTACAGATTAGAATCATATTTTATAACAATTACAAAAAAAAAATTCTTATTTACAAAAAAATTTTTGAATTAATATTAAAACAAAATCAAAACAATCAGAAAATCTTATCTTCATATTTGCAACAACGAGAGTCAACAACACCTTCAAATATCGGAAAAAGGATACTCTTTCAAACAATGAAACCATGAATTCGTTTAAACATATTCCTGACAATGAAGATATATTTCTCCCAAAGTTCGTTAAAGTTGAAAAAAAACCTTAAAATAAAATTAAATTTTTTTAAACTAAAATAAAATTTTTTTAATTATTCATACGTTCCAAATTGATGCTTTGTTTATACATATTTTTGATTTTCCCAGAATGGTCCACGACTCTTTTTTATTATTTAAACATTCTAGATATCTAACGTTTAATTCGTTATAACTTTGAAATACTCCACTTAATATAACAAAAATTGCAAGAAGTGCCCAGGCATCTCAAGTTTGATGGATCATCGAAGAAATTTGGAAAAAATCATCGATGATAATTCGAAGGAATAGCCAACCATTCATCGATGATCTTCGATGAATGATAGACTATTTTCATCATTTTTTCTTTAAACAAGATATTTACTTTATAATTAAAAATTTTAAATCTTAAGGTAAAACGATTAGAATAGAATTATAGATAAGAACTTAAATTTCATATTTCACACCTTAAAGGTGTAATTTAGAAAAAGCCGCATGATAAAAGTAAACGGCATAAATGTTTACTTTATCTTTGCTAGGCTAATTATATATCTTTGATCGATTTTTCATCAATCACCTAAAAAAACTTTTTAGGGAGCCGATTCAGCTCAAAAGATATTTGTCAATAATTTTATATAAAATTATGACTTGAAGTTTTGGAATTTATTACTCTTATTTATACTTGATTTTAGAAATGAAAAAATATGCACAAGTTGAATGTCGTTTAACTTTTAACCTTTAATTTTATTGGTTAAATTAATTATAAAGAAATATTTATAAAGTGTGACGCAAAATTATAAAATAAAGAAAACTCGATGAAAATTTTAGTTTTAAAAATAAAAAAAAAATGGTTTTTAAATTCATCATTTTTGAATTATTTTTTTGAAGTAAAATCAAAGATCATCTGATGAACTTTGATTTTTCTTCAAAATTGAGTTGCCTGGGTGACAAAAGCAATTTAAACGTTATTGCTAATTTTATACGGTAAATTAAATGGAAAAGAAATTTATCTTCTGATAAATTGTTTCATAAAGGCCTTTATGACTAACAAAAAAACATTTTGTATTTTTACTTTCTTGATTGCTTTTTTGTTTTTTTCTCTCCAACTCACATAAACAATTTCACCTTCAATTGCCCATATTTCACACTTTTGCTTGGAACCTTTGATTAAAAACAATTCATATCATTTCATTCGAATGAGAAAATGAATTAGAAGATTACCATCTGTTCTCGGAAATTTTAAGCATCGGTGTAAGGCTCAAAGATAAAATTAATAATATTGATCTTATGTAAAAGAAACTTGGCTAAATGAAAAGTTGTGTGTATTTTATTCATACATTTTTTTAATTTATAATTGTTTTTCTTAATAAAAAAGGACTCTAAAAATGAAAAGAAATGTAAATTGTACACAAAACAAAATAAAGCTAACCTTTAAAATTAAAGAAATATAATTAAAAAAAAGGCGCTCTTTAAAAAAAATTAAAGTTCGTGACCTACAGCGGTGCTGATTAATTTGTAACGTGCGTCATCTGACGTGAAATGACGTCATTTAAAGTTGCTTTTAGATGACGCGATATGAGGGCTGACGTCATAAATTAGTTTGTAATTCATTAAATCAAAAAGCTTTAGCCATTGATTCTCTCTTTATTAATAAAATTCTTTCTTCTGATTTACGCGGCATCCAAAAGTCATTTGAAAAGTTTAACCTGAAAAATTTTCAATACCTATTTTTCCCACTCTTTATTATGAACAACCACTGGGCCCTATTAATTTTTGATACTCTCTTGAAAAAAATTTACTCCTTCGATTCAATTTATTCAATTAATTCTAATTTAGATCTCCTTAAAAAAATTAACATTGTTTTGTCGAAATGTTAAGACCCAAATCTTGACATCTCTAACTCGTGTCTTTAGTCCTTTATTATAATTATGTTAAGGTAACATTTTATTATATTTAAACCACTAAACTTTACTAAACAATTCGGATTCCTAAATAAACTCTTAAACTAAACACGTTGTTTTTATTTACATGGTTAAAATCCCTAAAGTCCAACTCGAGACTTTACATTTGGTGCCCAACGGGAGGATTCTGCTATATATTTTAGTAGGATCCATTGAATAGAACAAACATATCAAAAACAAGAGATTATAATATTTTGAGAAATATTATAATTAGTCACGTGTTACTACACGAGTAAAAACAAAGTAAACTATTTCAAAATTCAAATAATTAAATAGAGAAAAATGATGAAATCAAATTTTGATCAAATGGTAAGACAACAACTATCCAATTTAATCGGACACATGTTTCGATCAGAACCAATTAAAAACCCAACTAACCCAATACCACATGCAAAAGATATAACATTTCAGAGTATTTTGTCCATTTTGGCTGAGAAGGTAGAGTACCAATTCTTACAGTACTGGCAATTAAACCAAACGGTTTTACTCGTTATTTCGATAGTGGTTTTAGTCTTCATACTAATAGGGCTCAAGTGGTTAAATGGTTCAAGAATGAGAAACATGTGGACTCTCATCAATTCCCCTATTAGTTGGCTGAACAAATCCAAACCACAATATCCATTACCAGTACTGAACGTACCTACATATACGGTTAGTCGTTTTACGGAAGACAAAGACTTCAATTCGTGGGTTAAGAGTTTCGAAAGATACGCAATGAGGTTACAAGATAAAACAGGAGCATTATTAGCCTTAATAGAAGACAGATGCCTGGACAAGCTTGAACAACGTATACTAAATCGAAGACCAAACGCCACCTATGAAGAAATCAAAGAGGTTTTGAGAAAATTGTACGGTAAAGAGTATCGATACAATGATCCTCTAATAGAATTTGCTTCGCGGAGACAACAACCCAATGAAAATATTTACAATTATTTGTGTGAATTGGAACATTTAGCAGAAGCCGCTTACCCTGATAAGAATGAGCCAACGCTTGAACCACTAATAGTCGATCGTTTTAGTCGAGGAATATTCGATATGAAGATAAAGAAGGAATTGTGTAGACCACCGATGTGTAACAATTTATCTGATGTTTTAAGTAAAGCCTTTGAGCTTGAAGAAGCTTTCATTAAGTGTGAAACACCAAAATCAATCATGAACACAAGTAACCGAAATTCAAGTTATCGCGTGAGTTTTGAGGAAAATCCTCATACAATTGAGAAAAACTCAGACCAAGAATTTTGCACGCGATGTACGCACCACAAACACTTAGCAAAAGATTGTTTCAGAAACCCAAATCATACAAGAAATAGAAACAATCTTGAAACACATGTTCGTTCTGTAATTAAATCCAAAACCAGAATTCGCAATAGTCCTATACACACTGTCTGTACCAACCAGAACACAAGCCTAAAACTCAACGGAGATTCACATGAGCCGATTCAACCACAAAATACAACATGCAGTTCAGTGGATGAAAAGGATAAGTCAATCGAAGGTATGTGCTTAATTAACGAAATACCTATTAATTTTACTATTGACACCGGAGCTCAGATAACGGTAATTAGTGATAAAGTTTATAACTCTTTACAAAACTCATCTCCTTTAGAACTAGTTTCTCATGAAGTCGCTGGTGCTGGCGGAAATCGTCTATCAACTTTAGGTAAGATCTATGCTGAGTTAAGAATAGGTGAAACAGCAATATTCACTTTCCTAGTGGTTATTAAGGGACTAGTCTCAGACTGCCTCTTAGGAATTGACCTTTTAGAAAAATTCCCATACTTTTCTGAGCCAATTGAAAAGCTAAGAGAAACAGTAAAGCGACTAAATCAAGACCTAAAGTTAGAACCGAAAAAATATTTGAGAAACGCAATTACAAATTCACCTTTTGTGAATACATTAAGTCAAACCGATTTCGACCACTACCTCGCAAGAATAAACGAACTAATAAAGTCTATTTCAGCATCATCTTTAAAAGAGTTAAAACCATCCCCATGCTTTGAACACGAGATAAAACTCATTGATCCAAACCAGACACCCATTAGACAAAAAATGAGACGAATCCCGTATAGCAAACGAGACGAATTTAAAAAGATGCTGGACGAAATGCTAGAAGCAAAACTGATTCAGCCAAGTGAGTCATCATGGCTTCACCGCTAATGCTTGTGTCAAAACCCGATGGTTCAATTAGAGTCACCATAGACTATCGTTCACTTAATGAGAGAACACAAAAAGATGCCCAACCGCTACCAAATAGCGAAGATTTATATGTGTTATTGTCAAAATCAAAATGGTACACTAAGATGGACTTGATAACAGGTTACTTTCAAATATTAATGAAACCAGAGAGTAGGCACTTGACAGCATTCACTTGCGAATGGGGACTCTATGAGTATTTAGTCATGCCTATGGGTCTCACAAATGCACCAGCTACTTTCCAAAGAGCTATGAACAAAGTCTTAAAACGATTCATAATTGCAGGATTTGTAGTGGTTTTTCTGGATGATATCCTGATACACTCCGAAACATTAATCGAACATTTCAAGCATATCGAGCTCGTGGTTAACGAATTATAAAAGCATCGTCTATCAGTAAAGTTAAAAAAGTGTGAAGTGGCAAAACAAGAAGTTGTGTATTTAGGCCATGTAATATCAAGTGGTTCTATAAAGCCAGATAAGTCTAAATGTGAAGCTCTTTTCCAGTTTAAAAGACCAAAAACGTTAACTCAGCTACAAAGTTTTTTGGGGCTCGCACAATATTATAGGAAGTTGTTTGAAAACTTCGCAAAGATCGCTTCTCCATTGTATAGGTTGACGACAAAGGAAGAGTCAGCTAACAAGAATGAATTGAATTGGAGTGAAGAATGCGAGAATTCATACAACACGCTCAGAAACTATCTTACAAAGGACAAAATCCTTATCTTACCAGACCTAAAGAAAAAGTTTGTCCTAGAAACTGACGCTAGTAACACTGGTATAGGCGCAGTTTTGAGCCAAGAAAAAGATGGAGTTCTGCGTCCAATAGCTTATTTTAGTAAACCACTAAATAAAGCTCAACGTAACTATTCGACAACGGAAAAGGAATTGTTAGCAATTGTTTTAGCAGTTGAGCACTTCCATCAATATTTATACGGACAAGAGTTTGAAATTATTACCGACCACCAACCTTTATCATGGCTTCTCTCCTGCAAAAACCCAAACTCGCGATTGGCCAGATGGTTAATTCGAATTAACAACTATACTTTTACCATTGTATATCGTAGTGGTAAGACTCATACAAATGCCGATGCTCTTTCGAGATGGGATCATCAAGTTGAGAATGACACAACTGAGCCTGAACAAGAGGAAGATGATCTCATAGTTAATTTTATTTCAGATCAAATTAAAGAAGAACCTCGTGAACAAAACTCATCGAGTCTATTAGTCACAACCGAAGAGCAAGATAAAGATGAATGCATAGTTTGGATGAAGAAAATGGTTAAAGAATGCGGTGAAAATAGACCTGTAATTGAAACTATCAAAATGGATACTCATTTCAAGCGAGTTTTGTATGACGATCTTAGAGTAATAGATAATGTTTTGTATTGGTTCAAGCCACAAGAAGATGGCTCACTTCAAAAAATCACACTACTCCCCGAACATTTGGTAAATAACATTTTAAATTATACATAAAATTTATACATTGTTCTGTGTTCCACGGACATTTAGGCGAAAGGAAAACTCTCGACAAAATTCAAGCAAGGTTCTATAGACCTGCATTAAAAAATCGAACCATTACATTTGTAAAAACTTGTCTAACCTGCCAAAAAATAAAAAATCCACAAGCACTAGCTAAAGCTAAGTTACAACCACTATTACCAACAAGACCTTTTCAACTTGTAACAGTTGATATAGTTGGACCGCTACCACTTTCTAAAGCTGGTAACATGTATATATTAGTTGTTTGTGATCATTTTTCAAAATGGGTAGCTCTATTTGCTTTACAAAATACAACGGCTGACACTGTTGCCAAAAAGCTAATCAACCTTATGATGACACATGTACTTTTTGTTAACATTTTAACAAATGGTTCCAAGAATTTTCAATCAGAACTGTTAAGCAAAATATATGAATTACTCGACATTTATAAGCTTAAGACGTCACCATACCACCCAGAATGTGACGGCTTGACTGAACGATTTAATCGAACATTAAAAACAATGCTTTCATGCTTCGTAAACGAGCACCAAAATGATTGGGACGAGTATTTACAATATTTAACATACGCATACAACACATCGACCCATGCAACCACTAACCATACACCATTTGAAGTTGTTTATGGAAGAAAACAAAAAATTCCATTAGATTTGGTAATGGAGAACGAAACCGAAACAAATGAAGAAATTTATGAGCTAGCTGAAACTGGCCAAGAGAGCTTAGTGGTTAAAATATTCGTCGAAGAATTACAAGAGAAACTTCGTGAGGTGTATAAAAATGTCGAGAAAAATAGGGATTATATGGTTGAGAAATCAAGGATTCAACATGATCGAAATATCAAACCAGTTGAATACAAAGTGGAAGACATGGTAATGTTAAACCAACCTCAAATGAAAAAAGGTCTTTCCAAAAAGTTATCTCCAAAATGGGACGGTCCATATATTATCCAAGATAAATTAGGAACCGTAAACTATAAAATTAAAAAATACAATCAGCCAAATTCAAAGCCAAAATTGGTCCACCACAATCGTCTAAAACGATTTTTCGGATCTCATTTTAGTCAATTAGATGACTCGGTAGTTTTCGATCAAAGTAAAAATAATCAAAATTTAGTTAAGAGAAGAAAACACAAGAAAATAGTGAGGGCCAAAATTAATAGAAATTTAGATAAAACGCCTGAAACCCAACAAAGTAATGAAGTTCAAAATGAACAACAAGAATTTTTGGTAAATTCATCTGAATCAGTGCAGGAATCAGCTGATGAAGACGATGAAACATTTAAACCAAACCACTATTTTCGAGCTAAGCTTAATGGTTCAAATAACCAGCCTGATGATTCTCAGAATCAACCGAGGCGCAGTAAGCGTAAAACGAAGCCTGTTGACAGGTTAAAATATTAAAAATTTATTAAAAAATATAAACTAGTAAACTAGTGATCTATATTAATTTTGTTTTTTTTGTATCGAACTTGTAAAAAAAAGTAATAGCTCGTTTTTGTTTAAGATTACTTTTTTTTAACAAATCAAATTGTAAATTAAAAATATAAAAATAAATTGTAAAATAAGTCATAAAATAAGTCGCAAGCGAATTAAAGACCACGCTTAAAGAAATTAAAAATTAAAAAATTTACTTAAATCAAAATTTCTTAATCTTATAGAATTCTTTCTAATTTTGTAAAAGTTAATCATTTCAAATTGAATCCAATTTTGATTCTTCTAATTTTGTATATTTCTTTTTTTTTTTGTTTTTTTCTATTCTCATCCGCCTATATTTCATATAGATAAATTTAGTGGTTTTTCAACAATTTAAGTAATGGAAGAGAGTAGAGACATTATGATACACGGTATCCCAAATGTAACTGATGCAAATGCTACACTTCGGGAGATACTTGATCAATACTACGAACGTTTTGGATCTATAAAGTGGCTGCGCCTTGGCTCGAATGGGGGATTTCATTCCACCAACTATGGTTTTTTAAGGTACCAAGATGAAACGGTACACGCGGAGGCTGTCGATTTCCTCAACTGGGTCGGGATTCCACATACCCGTATATGGTTTGAATTAAATAGACAAACAACTCAAATGAATCATTTGCTCCAAGAGGCACCCGCAAGTCAAAGGGTACAAAGACAACTCGAAGAACTAGAGAGACATGAACAACAAGTCCAAGAACGTGGAGCTGAACTCACTCGAGAAAATAATCGTCTAAAAGCCGAGATCGAAGTTAGTTCTCAACACAGGATCGCACTAGAAAACCAATTAACTGAGAGCCAACAACTAGTCCAAGAGCTCCTTAATAGACCGACAGCGATCCAAGAAACAACTCGAGCCTGGGTACCGCTCCCCTTTCGCAATCTGGAACGGAGACTGCAGCTTAATAACCAAACACAAGAGCCTCAGCTCCAACATTTGCCTTTGAGAGACATGCCTCAACCTCCAACCGAACGGAACCACAATATGACCAAAGGGAGTTGCCCAATTTGTATGGAAGAATTTGGGGCAGTTAATTCGGTTGTCACTACCCAATGTGGCCACTTATTCTGCGAGGCTTGTATGCACCGCTGGGTTCGCGAAAGCTTATTATATTGCCCAGAGTGTCTTTAGTCCTTTATTATAATTATGTTAAGGTAACAATTTATTATATTTAAACCACTAAACTTTACTAAACAATTCGGATTCCTAAATAAACTCTTAAACTAAACACGTTGTTTTTATTTACATGGTTAAAATCCCTAAAGTCCAGCTCGAGACTTTACAGAAATATATAAAACTCTTAAATGGCTCTTCAACTTGGGAATTTGACTTATCGATTTCTTATCCTAAGCAGTCTGATAATGAATCAGACTGTGGTGTTTTCGTTTGTCTCTACTCAAAATATTTTGCTTTTAAACGAAAATTCGACTTCGATCAAAAAGATATTCTTTTATAACGTCTCCTTATTTCGAAGGAAATAAGAAATTTTGAGTTAGACCTTCTAGCTGATAACCATTGACAACAATTAAGGACAAAAAAAAATTATAGTTTAAATTTCTTGCAAAAATTCTCAAGTTACATAAAAAATAACTCAAATTTTCAACTTTTGCACCTAAATATTAATTCAATTCAAAATCATCTTTTTGAAGTAGATCAAATTTTAAACAAAAAAGCGTTCGATTTAATATTATTTAGTGAAACTAAATTAGACGACTCAACCCAGAACTCATTTTATAAAAATGATTTTTACTCAAAAATCAGGCTTGATAGATCAAGGCAAGGTGGAGGTTTAATTATTTTTATTAAAAATAGTCTTGTTATTACGAAGACTATTCTATTGGAAAAAATGGAACTAATTTATTTTCAGATCCGTGTTAAAAGCCAAAAATTGAACTTTGTTTACTGTTATAGGCCACCAAATTTTTGGGAAATAGAATTTCTTGACAATCTTGAAGAATTTATTCACTCCTTAAATTTGAGCGAGCCGCTTTTTATAATCGGGGAATTAAATATGAATTTTAACAACAATCAAAATATTAAAGACTTTATTGATCATAATGATATGATTAATTTTATATCAAAACCTACAAGAATATCTAGTAAATTTTTCTCTAAATCGAATACTGATAAACAATTATCTACCATAATCGACTTAATTCTTCACAATGGTAATTATATAACTGAAACCGATGTAATGGAATGTCTTTTTAGTGACCACTGTTTTGTACTCGCTAAACTCCTAATTAATAAACCTAAAAATGAGTTAAAAAAATCGATTGCAGAAATTTATCAACTGAAAATATCCTTAAAATTTTTTCATCAATCGACCAAATCGATTTTAAGCCTATTAAAAATTATCCAACTATTGAAGGTAAGTGGAATTTTTTTAAGAATGAAATTTTGAAAATAGTTGATTCGATTGCACCACTCAGAAAAATTTCTATAAAAAATAAAAATTTCTTTCCCTGATATGATGATGAATTGATCAGAATTAAACACATAAAAGACTCTTTTTACAAAAAATTTAATCGTTCTAAGCTTATTGAAGATAAAGAGATCTATAAATATTATCAAAATTTATTCAAAAGTTATAATGACCAAAAACTAATTGATTACTTTAAGGACAAAACAGTTAGTGACTTCAAAAATTCTAAACAATTTTGGGAATTTTACTCATCAAAAATCACTGTTAAATCAGATAAATCATCAGTAGATCCAATAAATAGTATAAATGACAAAGGAAAAATCTTAAATGATAAGTTGGAAATAAGCAATGCGTTTAACTGTTTCTTTATGCTATCTCGTCGTCTTCAAACTTACCTATTGATGAATCAGTGACTTTTATTCAAAATCAAAAAGAATTTTCTGAGATTTCAGATCGAAACTTCAAATTTAGCTTCACGAATGCAAATGAAATAGATGAACTCTTGAAGACTATCCCGTCAACAAGTGCTGAGGGTATCTGTGGTATCCCTACTAAGATTCTAAAATCTTCTTCAACTAAATTTAAGACAGTTATTGCTTATCTATTTAATTTTTCAATATTATCGTGCACATTACCAAATGATTGGAAAACAGCTGTAGTTACTCCGTTATTTAAGAGAAAAGGTGTGAATGATGATATGAATAATTATCGGGGTATTTCAATACTGCCTAAAATTTCAAAGCTCTTTGAAAAACTAATTCATAAACAGATTTTGTTTTATTTAAACAGCAATAACGTCGTATCAAGTGATCAACATGGCTTTAGAGTCAACTACAGTTGTGAATCTGCCTTACATGAAGTCATTACCAAAATAAATAAAATAAAAAGTATGCGATTAGTCGGTCTCTTACTATTATTGATTTTAAAAAAGCTTTCGACACAGTTGATGCTCGATTACTGCTTTTAAAATTAAAGAGATATGGTTTCTCTGACATGGCGTTAAATCTTATCAAGGACTATTTCGAAAGTCGTGTTCAATATGTAAAAATTGAAAGCTCTTTGTCAAATCCTCGGAATATAAGATTAGGAGTTCCTCAAGGGAGTGTACTTGGTCCACTTTTATTTTTGATCTTTATTAACGATATAGTTGTCTACTTAAACAAATCTATCGTAAAACTATTTGCTGATGATACAACTAATATAAAATCAAGTTTAGAATTAGAAACACTATTAAATGAATTTCTTGAGTTTATTAGAAATCTCTTGACCTGGTGTAAATATAATCGCATTGATAAATTGGAGTAAAACCAAGATTATGTTCATTTCAAATAAAAAAAATACTCGGATCCCTAATCATATTATCATTGAAGAAAATAATGTGGAAGTAGTAGACAACTTTAGACTCCTTGGCGTAACAATCGACAATAAACTAAATTTCCTTAAGTATGTTTCTGAACTCAGACATTCAATCAATAAGCGTCTGTATTCAATCGATCGTCTATTTTATTTGTCACATAAAGTCAGGCTCCAATTTTTTAAATCATTTATTCTACCTTATTATGATTTTTGTATGTCACTTGCTATTTACTTTCCGAAAAGAGCTCTTCAAAATCTATCAAATACTTATTACTATTGTATCCATAAGCTTCTTCACGTAAATTTCTCGATTAATCGAATTAATGATTTCAATAAACTTAACTTAGAACTAAACAAGTTTAATTTGGATTGCTTTCAGCATAGGCTAATCAAGAGAATTTCAGATTTTATTTACAAAATTTTTAATTTTAAATCGAGTCCAAATGGATTAAAATCAACTGTTGTTCAAAATTACGTTCAAAAAAGCTGCCAATATGATCTAAGGAATAAAAATGAATTCTACCTACCATCCAAAGGAAAATTTAATGATCACATTGAAAAAACTTTTTCTTACTTTTATTCAAAATTTATTAATAGGTT
>NTPY01000754.1:8863-22067 GCA_002922825.1 Brachionus calyciflorus | reverse complement strand
GCACTAAAATCCCTCTGATGTTAAGTCTACATTAGCTAAACATTAGTAATTTTATGTGACACCAATGTTTAGTCGATATTCTTTGATGTAACATTAGAAATACAGTTGACTGGGTTTTTTTTAATTTTTAGCATGTGACATGCATGTGTGAATGTAATTTCACGCATGTGACATGCGTGTGTGAATGTAATTTCACGCATGTCTCATGTTTTTTTAAGAGACTCGGTTTTTTCCAAGAATAAAACGATGGAGACTAAAAAACTTTCAATTTAGAATTTTTTCACATAAATAATTTTTCTTTTGTGGTCAAGATGACTTACATGAAAATAAAATATTGAATCTTGAAATCTCGAGTTTTCAATTCGCTTAAATTTATTACCATAAATCACGAAGGGTTTTTGAGTTTTTTTTCCATTCTAAAATGATTAAGTTTTTAAATTTTTTCGAACGAATCAAAATTTTACTAATATTTAAAATTTAACACTAGAAGCACCAGGCGGTCAAAATGACCGCTTTTTACTTTTTAAAGAGCTGTAACTTTCCAAAAAATTATGATATAATGCCAATTTTTTGTCCATATTTTGAAGCATAGTTTAACAATTAAATGTTAGTTTATTATAAATTTAATATTTTTCCGTAAATTCAAGTTTATATACCTAGAAGCACCAGGCGGTCAAAATGACCGCTTTTTCTCGTTTTAGCTGGGAGCTAACTTTAAAAAGTCATAATTCTTGTTTTTTATTATTTTAATAAGTAAATATTTGAATATTCAAGAAAAAAAAATAACCTAAAAATTTTATTTTTGCAGATAAAAAAACCGTAATTTATGGATTATGTAGAGAAAAAAATTCATTTATTTTTTTCAAAAATGACTTATCGTCTTTTTACTCTGATTTTTTTCGCGAAAAAGGTTTGACCAATTTTCATTTTCTATAATTCGATTCTGTGAACTTAAATCTTATCAAAAAATAAAAAATTACTATGCTTATATTTTTTTTCTTTGAAGAAAATGAATTAAACAATGCGGTCATTTTGACCGCTGTTGGTGCTTCTAGTGTTAACTAAGTGCATTTAATTTCTTTTCTTTTTTTTTATTAAAAGCTAATTAGAAAATATTTTAAAAAACATTTCGAAATTCATCAAAAAAATTTTATGACCTAAGTATAAAATTCTTATCATATCACGCGAATTAAAAAACTTGAATTTAAACTAAATTATTCATTTATTTTTCTCTACAAAAATTATAAATTCTTGCATTTTTTTAAATATTCTTAAAAATAAATTTAATTTTTCTAAAAAAAAATAAAATGTCAAATAATTTACCTTATCCGACACAATATCAACAATTTAATGCTAGTGCGCCTCAGCCCTATGAGCAGCCACCAAGCTATCAACCTCAACAAGTCTATAATCAAAATGAATCAAGAGAACAAAAATTTCGTAACATTATAAATAAATATGAAATTAGTCAATTTTTTGCCGATAAACTTCAAAAGTTAAACATGTTCAAAATAGTTTTTGTTTTCGATGATTCAGGTTCAATGAATGCAACCCTTAGTGATTCGCCACTAAATACTGGTCTCTTGAAAGCAACACGCTGGGATGAGCTACAATATTTCGCTAAGATATCTATTGAAATAGCAAATGTATTCAATGAGAATGGTACAGATGTATATTTTTTAAATCGACCAATGGCTAGAAGTGTTTGTAATTCAGAACAATTGATACCTTATTTTCAAAATAAGCCATCTGGTTATACACCATTAGCAAGGTGTTTAAATCATGTGCTGTCAAGTAATAGTGAAGGAAATTTAGGCGAAAGAAAATTGTTAGTTATTATAGTTACTGATGGAGAGCCTACGGATGATTATGGTAAAGTTGATATAAAATCATTTAGAAATGTTTTAGAAAGAAGAAGTAAAATTATGTTTACGACTATTGTTTCCTGTACAGATGAGGATGAAACAATGGACTATTTAAACAATTGGGATAGAGTTATACCGCGATTAGACGTAGTCGATGATTATCGAAATGAAAGAAAGGAAATACTACAAGCACAAAGAAGAGGTTTTTCTTTTTCATTTGGCGATTATGTTGTCAAGTCTCTAATTGGAAGTATAGATGAGTCTTTGGACAGAATAGATGAAATAAATAGTCAAGGATGTTGTCTTATTTTATAAGTGACTTAGAAAATTTGATTTTGCTTAATTAATTTTTTGTTGATTTTTAATTAAAACAATTTATTATGACTTATTAATTATAGAATTCTTCAATATAGGATTTATTTTCCTTACACTCTTCTCGCTTTAATCTAGATGCACAAAATGAATGCGCCCGATTTGGAATTTTACACTACAAAAATGAATAAAAACTCTAAGAGACGAAAAAAAATGAGAAAAATAAACTCTACAGAATAATGACAATATCACTAAAAAAAAGAATCTAATTCTGACCGAGAGAATTGTGGTAAGAGTTCTCAAGCAGAATTTTTTTAGGGAAAATAAGAGGAAAAAATTTAAATAGGAAAATAAATGTTTTTTTATTAGGTTTTCTAATTGCTTCTTCAAAATTTAATATTAAGGAGAAAAAAATAAGTTCAATCTTTTGTTGAAAAATTTAAGAATTCAATTGAAACGACCTTTTTTTAACCAAATTAATTGAAAATTAAAGGAGGAAATAGGATATTTTATAAATGATATAAAAATAATTTTCTCTTGTTATTTATTGTTAAAAAAAATTAGAATCTGTGTAACTGGTCGCAACTCTGTTTTTTTGGTCAAACTTAATATCATGTTAATTTAGTTTAAGCATGATATGCTCACTCAGAGATTCCTATGGGAAAATAAAAATTAATAAAAAGAATTTTATTGATTTAAATTTTAATAATTGATAAAAATTAATTTTTCTATACTCAAATGAATTCTTTCAACTCATGCTGTGTGACTGAGGAACAAAAACAAATATAAAATGGTTAAAAAGCATAAAAAAAGTTATCGGCACATAAATAGATTTGAATTTAATCAAACAGTTGATAAACACATAAATTAAAAAAACGAAAAAGTTATAAACGCATAAAACTTTTTAGTCTATTTCCTAATATTAAAATGTTAGATAAAAACATATATATTCTTAAGTCTTTTTCTTGTCATTACGAAGCTTTACTATGAGTTGATTTTGTCAATATTTTGAATTTTTTTAAATAAATTAGGAACCATTATAGGGTAGCTTATTATGTGCTAAAAAAAATGGCCTTATATAAAAACAGCCGATGGAATATACAAAGTGAGAATAAAAACAGTATTTCGATATTTAAATCAATTTAGAAATTTCATTTTAGGTAAAAAACACATAAATCTAATAAAAAAATTAATTTTATGTGTTATTTCAACCTTTTTAAAACATTTTTTTTACTTTTCGGTTTATGCGTTAGTTTTGAATTTTCACTTTTTTTATTTGTTTTTAATCTTCAGCTTTATGCTGTGTTATATTATGAGACAACATTCATCAACAGTCTAGCAATAGATAAGGACACTAGCCTGTTGATTAACCTTAAAACTTTAACATGAAAAATAAAAACTAATTGATTAGGAGTTCATCCTAATTAGATTCATTAATGTAATACAATTTTATGATTTAAAATTAAAATAACAGAAAATAAAACTTAATTATAAAAAGAGATTTTTGTTTCATCATTTTTTTTTACATTTTATGGTCGTAGAGCTTGCATTTATGCCGCATTTTTCGACCTAAAATTTTTGAATTTTTTGTTGTCCCTTGTTATATTATCCCAAATGAACTCCATTAGCTTAGCCGACGAAGTTGGATCATTTTATTTATAGAGTTTTGAATTATTAATCTTTTTTAACATTATTAATTAACCGAATTTTTCTATTTTTTTTCCGGTTAAATTTTTGGTAAATGTATTTTAAAATAGCAAATATATTTAAATATTGACTCATAAGACTTTCTAAATTCTTTATCGAATTTCAAATAAAAAAATATGAAAATAGACATGGAAAAAAACAGAAACGAATCGGAAATTATTACAATATAAATGAAATATTTATTTTGTAAATAAACTGTGCTGAAATTTTGTTCATTGTTAATAGCACATGTGACATAAATTAAATAGGCAAAATTAGGTATTCGCGCAATAACTAGTAAAAGATTAGTAACTATAACCATAAGGATCAATTTTTCTCTTTCAATATCACATTTCGATTTTCTGTAGACTATAAAATCATCAGAACTATTTTGATTTGATGGCAAATTTTCTAAATTAATAAAATTTAACCATTGCCTATCATTACGAATCATATTCAAATTTTCAACTCTACAAAAAAATTTATTTCTTTTTTTATTAGTTATATCGCGTAAGGTAAAAATTAGAATATTTGTTCCTATAATAGGCACAAGTATCAACAAAATGTCTATTAGAAAATTAATAATACTCATTAAGACCTTATAAAACTTTTCATTCATGAGATTTCTTCTTTCAAGAGAGAAAATTGTACTCTTTTTTTTAATACTGAAAGGTATTCTAAAATAAAGCTTGTGTATTTGTTTAATGCTAAAGTAATTTTCAGTATTTATAAAATAGAAATTAGTTTCGTTATAATTCGAATCTATTTTATATTCGATTAAAATTGGTAAAAAACAAACAACGCCTATACCAATTATTACCAAAATAGATATAAAATAGTTCTTGGAATAATTTATTCTTTTAATATTCATGTAACGTTCTAAAAGAGTTACTATCATAAACAAAATAGAGCACAAAATTAGAAATGAAATAAAAACATTTTTGACGTAGAGTTCAAGTAAAGCTTCTTCTTTTGAACCAATTATTTGACCTTTTGTCACTAAAGCAATTATGGTAAATAAAATATTAAGTGAAAATATAATTGTATTAAAAAATGAATTCAATAGGAGATATTTGTGTAAATTTTCTCTATTTTTCAATTTAAAAAAGACAAGAACACAAATAAAATTTGTACATAGGCCAAATAGACTAATTGATGGTAGGACATAAATATAATTTATGAATTCTATAAATACATTCGAAGGATCCAGATTCATAATTGAATGTGTAATATTTAAAATTCGTGTAAAATTTGTCGTTGAATTTGTGTGGCTGGTATTTTTTAAGATAAATGTCATATTATTGATTTTTTTTTAATTTTAAAATTTTTTTCAAAAGAATTGAAATTTTTAAAATAAAATTTTTTGTTTTTCAATAATAAAATAAAAAATTAGAATCTTATTTTATTTACGTAAGTTAATTTTTGAATATGAAATTTAATAATCTTACACAATTATTATAATTCTCAATAGGATTTTATTCCCTGAGAAAAAAACTAATTTTTCTTCGTATCAAAATGCGTTTAAATAAAAACACAGAAATATGTTTGTTTTTATTTTTTAATAGAGAAAAAATCAACTTGATTAAAATTAAATAATTTCTTTTAGATTTTCTGATAATTGATTATTATAAGACAAAAATAGGTTACCTGAAAAATGCACATACCCCTCTAAAATTGAAAATGCACATGGGGGTGTAACTCGATCATTTAATGAGAAATATGTATATTTTTTGCCAAAAAATTTCTCTCTTTTAGGGCTTTATATTGAACCATTAAACATGCCGGGATGTTTTTATTAAATATAAAAATTTCACAAAAAACATTTTTCTTATGATGCACATACCTACTTATTTCGTTAAAATGCCCAGCACACACCACATTTTATTCGCTCAAAAGAAAGAGAATTTAATTTTCTCTAAATCAAGAGTGAAATCTTTTTGGATATATTTTCATAAAACTCTTAAAAATTCGATAGAAACTGGAAATATAGCGAAAAAGGCACACACTCACTTTTTTGGATGAATATTACTGAAAAAAATCCAGAAACAAATTTTTAAGGTTAAATTTGACCTGAGAATTCGATTTTCGAGGTCAAATTTAAATAAAAATGCTTCAATTTTAAGAAAAATCAAATTAACTATTTGAATGAAAATTCAATAATTAGGTTTAATCAGAGATAAAAGTTCAAGATTTTTTAAATTGACTTGATAAAATTTAAATTGAATAGTTGAATCTTTGGGTGTTACTAAAACACGGACCACCAATTTTTTAAAAAACACGGACCGGACCCAGCAAGGCTTTAAACACTTCTGTCTAATTCCGACCACCATTTTTCTAGCTCAAAATATTACGAGCTTTCACGCAAGACTATTATCTAAGCGGTCGGATGCTTCCTTCGTCCTGCATCCTCATCTAAAAAGTTGAAAAAAAATTGATTTTACGGACCCATACCTAACGCCTCGAAAAATACCCGGACTCATTCCGACCACCGATTTTCTTGTAGAAAATTTTCTCAGCTTTTACGCAAGACCTTTAACTACGCTCTAGGATAATTATTTCTATTTTCACAAGCGTCAAAAAAAAAGTGAAAAAAAAATTTAAAAGTAAACCTGTCCACCTCTTAAATTTGTTTTTCAAACTCCGACCACAATTTTTCTAGCTTAAAATTTTACGATCTTTCACCCAAGACTATTATCTAAGCGGTCGGATGCTTCCTTCGTTCTAAGTAAAATATTATCCTTACTGTAATTTAAATTTTTGTTAAATTTTTAGACGCTTTGAAAATAGAAATAATTATCCTAGAGCGTAGTTAAAGGTCTTGCGTAAAAGCTGAGAAAATTTTCTACAAGAAAATCGGTGGTCGGAATGAGTCCGGGTATTTTTCGAGGCGTTAGGTATGGGTCCGTAAAATCAATTTTTTTTCAACTTTTTAGATGAGGATGCAGGACGAAGGAAGCATCCGACCGCTTAGATAATAGTCTTGCGTGAAAGCTCGTAATATTTTGAGCTAGAAAAATGGTGGTCGGAATTAGACAGAAGTGTTTAAAGCCTTGCTGGGTCCGGTCCGTGTTTTTTAAAAAATTGGTGGTCCGTGTTTTAGTAACACCCGAATCTTTGAACTTCAACGAGAAAAAAAAGTCTAAAAATAAAAGTTTAATTTTTTAATGAAGTAATACAGTGGTGATTCGATGATTGGAATTTACCAAATTTTACGTAAATTTACGATTTTTTACTTGGTAAATTTTAGTAAATTTACGGTTTTTTACGTAAAATATCGAAATTTTACGTAAAAAATAGTAAAATTGGAAAAGTCCAAAAAAAGACAAAAATTTCAACTTTTTCGAGGATTTTCAATTTTAAGAATTTTTAAGAAAAGAACAATTTCGAGGCTAGGCACTACTGCTTTTGCTGAAACATATGTTAAAATTTTATAGTACAATTTCTTCTCAAATTAAAAATATGATTGTCTTATGGCTTGCGCAATAAATGATTTGGATTAGATTAAATATTCTTACAAAAATTCGAAATTTTTCCTTAATTCAAACTTTCCCTAGTTCTTTAAAAATTTTTTTAACGATATTTGTATCTGATTTTAAAAATGTATAAAATAAATAAAAAATTCAGAGATTTCTTCAATCAAATTTACTTTTCGATCGTTAAAAAATAGTTCAGATGAACAGTTATTGGATTTATCAGATTTCATTTTAATTTGACATGAATAAAATTCCCAAAAAATTTTTGAATTTTTAAAATCAGTCATCATTTTATTTTTTAGGTAATTTATCATTTTAGATACATGCTGTTTTGTGAATGGGTTTTTCCAATAGTAAAATAATTCATATTCTAAACTATTTAGCTTATTCAGGACATCAGTTTTATATATAAAAGCTCGTAATCAAACCATGAAAGTCATAATCTCTAAGTAGAATTTTTTTCATTGGTGAGAATTTTTCTATAATCATTTGAATCTTCGCTTTAAAAGATAACCAAGATTGATCAACACATTCTATTCGATACTGGAAAAATTTATCTAAGTTTGAAAATTTTGTTCTTAAATTTTTTACTACAGTACAAATTAAAACTAACTTGTACGCATTTTGTTCTTCAACTCTTCCTTCTCTCTTCCTCGACTCTTCCTCAACTCTTCTTTTCCTCTTCCTCTGAAGAAAGCATTCAATTAAAAATATTAGATATTTTATTTATTTAAATTAGATACTAAATAATTAAAATTAGATTTAGAAAGTTTTATCACGATTTAAGAGCTTTTAAACGTTGAAATCTTAATTTTTTTATTTAATTAGATCAAAATAGTGTTGACCTGCCTTAAGTTTAGCCTCAAAAATAATTAATTTAATTACTAAAAGCCTGTTTTTAAAAATACTAGCATTAAGTTTTGAATCAAATGAAGAAGGATTAAGGCATTTTTTTTATTAAATCTTTTTCTACTATTGAAAATCTTTCGGTTAATAAAACTAAAAATTTTGAGATTTAAAATTATTTCTTACTTAAAAAACCCCTAATGTTTCAGAAACCTCTGAATTATTTTATTTAAAACTTACGAAAAATACTTCCGAAAAGTCGGTAAAATTATTTAAAAAAATGATTTAATGATGCTTCGAACTCTAGTTTAAGCCTTAAAAATAAATAGATATCCTTTTTTTCAATTTGAATTTATTGTCATGTCAAGACTAGAAATCTAGCAAAAAAATAAAATATTTATCGTCATTTGACGTGATATAACGTCATCTGATGTCATTTGACATGATTTATAGCTGTTTTTAGATGACGTAATAAGAAGGCTGACGTCAGATGACGTCAGATTTTAAAAGTTTTTGACCGTCAGATAACGTCATATGGCGTCATATTCCGTCACATAACGTCAGATGACGTCACGTTACAAATTAATCAACACCACTGTAGCTAAAAAGAATTTCAAAGAAATTGGCTGAATTAATTTTTAAAATTATATACTCTAATTCGGATTCTTAAAAAAATTAACATGTCACAATAATATCCTTACACGGGAAAGTACAGACTTAACCAGGTAATTAAAAAATAAGAAAAAAATAAGAAAATAAACCTTTGCACTTAATTAAATTATGATTGCTTACACAAGTAATTGGTTGATTTAATCCAAATTTAATTAAAAAAAATTTATCATATGGTATCATGCCGTTCAACCTTTTTAATAAAACTTTTTTTAAAATAAATAATTAATCACAAATTTTAATAAATTTGAAAAAAAAATTTAAAATAATGATTGAAATAGCTTCAAAATCTAAATATTACAAGGTCAAGAAAGCCATAATTGCTATTATAACATCTTTTAGCGGTTTAATTTTAATTCTTGGAGTTATAGCAACTGTCGTCACAGGCTTAAGTAGTTTTAAAAACTTAGAACCTTTTATAAAAGTTTTATTAATAAATTAAAAAAAAAAGAACCATGTCTCTACACTAAATGTCACCCCTTGGCTACTTGCATAAACCATGCATTTTATGGTGAATGTGTTTGTCTACCAGGATATGGTGGAAATGGAAAAGATCACTGTGATGGTAAATAAAAAATTTATTAATATTAGCTAGAAATAAATGTAAAGAAAATCTTTTTGTTTAAAAAGAGTGTGGAGTGACTTTTTTTCAACAAAATGCAAGTCTAGTACCTGGTCGTGCAGTTCCATTCAGTTGGCCTGCAACAGCTCACATGCAATTTACGTATACTGATTTTGAAAGATTTGAAAATTTCAGTACTGCCATTTCTTATGGTTATGTTTGTGCTGGTATTTTAATCAATCGCAAAACAGGTCAATAATATTTAAATTTTCAAATTTTATAAGATTTTTTTTCTCATTAAATATTTTATCTTTAGTCTTAACAACAGCAAGTTGTTTTAGAACATCATTTCAGTATTATGATGCTCGATTAAGGAAATTTTATACAGTTTATATAACGCCAAATGAATTTTATCCCGATTTAAACAGAGCTATAAATTTTTATTTTGGTATTGATCGATATGTTTATTATGATCAAGACCTTGAATATGTTTTTCATTCGGGCGTTTCTAAAGTTATAAAAGTAAGATCTTTTCATTTTTATTTTGTCTTTTTTTTTTGGCTAGCCTACATAGTATAAGTTTATAATTCATGGCTAAATTTAAACTGAATTTTAAACATGATGGAAAAATAACAGTCCTCAACATAAATATGACTTGGTAATTTCTTGTGATTCAAAATGAAATTTCCAGAAAAATTCCAAAAATATTATCTAAAAAGATTCGACAGAAGAAACTCCTGATTTTAAAATTCAAGTGTACATAAATAAGTTTTATGATCTGATCACGGGTCTTGTAATCAACATTGACAACCTATTTGTCGATTACCTATTAGGGGATCATTCATGATCACCCAATTTTATGTCTTCATTGTGGTGAATAAATATCCTATACTAAGTGCACGTACACTAACACGTAAATTTTTGTTTTTTACAAAATTTTTGATTTGTTGAAAAAAAAATTGGATAAAAATCGAAAATTTCGGTTGTAATACTCGCAGTTAAACTAAAACAAATATTTAATTATTAATAAATAATCAAAATTATTTGAAAAAATATTATATGGCCGCCTAATTTATCACCAAAACGCTAAGTTGATCATATTGTTGGCGGTTAGAGCCTATAAAATAAAATAAACTATTTGTTCCTTAAAAAAGTTAATTTAATGAAAATATGGTTAAAAAATAATATTAATGTAGGCTCGCTTTTTAAGTTATATTTTATGAATTTGTCAAGTTTTTAACTGAGAAAAATAAGAAACTTTGAATAAAGAGTTTTAAAAGCCTAAATTTATACTTAATTTGCTATTATGCTTCTGAGAAAGCAAAAGAAATCTAAACGTAAAGCTGGCCTACAATATATTCGGCATATTTTTTAATTGTTAATTTAATATTTTAATGGTAACCCAATATTTGATAACCAGAGCTGTGATCAGTGTTTGACCACTTAATAGCTGATCAAATGAACCAAAAGACCCAAAATTTTGACTTACCAATACATATGCATTTTTCGAATTTTTTGGAGTCCAATAAGCTACTTAAAATTGGAAAAAAAAGTTGATTGTTTTAGGATCAAATAAATCGTTTTTGGAGACGATTTGAGCTGGTGACGAAGGTTTTTTTGGCACTCCTTGAAACTTTTTAAAAAAAGTGTACATTTTTTTCATTTAAATTTTTTTTAGTTTCTTATTCTATATTCTATTGATTTCGATTTTAAGTTTTTAAAGGTTTTAACATAATATATGAGGCTGGACGAGAATTCGAACTCTGAATCTCTGTCTTAATCAAGTAGCTTACCCCTATACAAAATCATTTCTTACAAATTAATCTCTAAAAGATTAAATTAAAACTTGAGTTTAGGTCTTTAATCAGTTAGTATAATCAGTCATATAATCAGTTGGGATATTTATTTTTAAAAATTTGCCATATCATGTTTATTTGTAATTTAAATTTACGTTATTTATTGTTTATTTGTAGATTCTGGCATTTTAAAGTAAATTATCGATTCATTCAAATAGCTAATAGCATCAACAAATATCAGATTTAATCGAGAATCATTTTTTCTATAATATTTAGGGCTAGAAAAATGCATGTTTACTAGATAGATTTATTTTGTAACCAAATTGATGTGGATGTATTGACATGTTAAATTGTGATGTTAAACAATCGAAGACCTTCTATGTAAATTTTAATGGCCTTGAGAATTATTGAATATTTGAATCTTTTACAAAAAAAATTAACGTTGTTGATAAATATAAATAAAGTTATGAGACTTTAAAATATAAAATAAAACAGTCTTTTTACCGAGACATTTTTTGAATTGAAAAAAACTCAAATAAAAGTTTTTTTGCTTCAAATAAAAGCCTCGCGCTTTTATTGTGTTTGAGGAAATACGGTAATATTAAATAAACGCGTCAATAAAAATAAAACAAAATCTACTTTCAAAAAAAAAACTAAAAAATATCATCACTTTTTAATGGTTTAAGTCTATTTTATAATAAGATGAGCAAAATTATTAAAACTAAATAAATTATAAAGCTAAAACAAATAAAAAATTTATTTTTCTTGGAAAAAAGAAATTTGAGGATTTAAAAAACTTAATTTTTTATTTATATTTGGATATTTTTTTAAAGCATCCTCACTATAACGAAAAAACATTTGAAAATGACATAGCTATTGTAAAATTAAGACATGAAATGGAATTAACGAAACAAATTCAAATTGCCTGTTTGCCCAATCAGACTTCTTCAACTTATCCTGATTTAAATATGAAAAATGCTATCATAGCCGGCTTTAGCACATCAGGAAGCACAGGTGGTTCTTGGAATTTGCAAAATGATGAACTTGATCTTTATAATTCCTCCATGTGCAATAATGTTAAGCCTAATAACACAAAGAATTGGGACAAACAATTCTGTGCAGGTTTGTTTTAATGACTAAACGATCTTTTTTTAGTATCAAATTAATGTATGAGACTTGTTTGCTTAAAGGTGAATATAACCCTTTTAGCAACACTACTGGCTTTTGTCATGGAGATTATGGCTCAGCCGTTTATACATATGATTATGTCAATCAAAAACAAAAATTTGTTGCCAGTGGCCTTTTATCTTACGATGTTCCTTGTTCAACAATTCATTCACCAGCGTAATTGTTTTCTTTTTCGAATATTTATTATCAAATTTAAAATAATTAAATTTTTAAGAGTGTTTACTAGATTGGCCTTTTATTTGGACTGGATCAAAAGTCATTCAAATTATTAATTTAAATTTTAAGTTATTAATTATTAATTAAAGTTTTAAGTTTTTACTAAAATATAGATTTTTGTAAAAAATTAACAATTATATTTTTATTGAATTTGTAATGCTATCAAAAATGCAATTTAAATAAGCCGAAAACCTAAAGAAAAAATAACTTTACCAAACAAATAAATCTTTCTTTAAGTAAAGGTTATAGGCATCATTTTGAAGTAAACAGAGCAATAAAACGGTAAAAAAAAATGGATTTAACGCAATCGATGACTGTAAAAAAGGTATTAAGGAAGTTTAAAAGCCAATTAAATTTACTGATTACGAGGAACGAAGTGACGAAGCTAATAAGCAGACGTGAGAAAACAAGACCGAACGATTTTGAGCCTTTATTCAAGAGCACAATTTCTATTGGATTAAAAAGTACAAAAATCTATTGGTTCGCAACATAAAAAAAATATATAAGGTGGCCCAAATCATAAACTTCCGTTTTTTATAAATGATTTTCATAAATTTTTTTTTTGATTTTTTTCGAACCTCATTGATCATA
>NTPY01000028.1:18408-52806 GCA_002922825.1 Brachionus calyciflorus | reverse complement strand
TTTCATAGTTCTAAATTCCTATCGTATTAATTTATATTTTACCCTTAATTTCTTTTGAATTTTCTTTAAAAATTAAGAGGTTTTTCTATTTCAATAGCTTAAGTCTATGGTCTACTTCTTTTCCTTATTTGTATTTCTACTCTCTCAATTACTTATGATTCGATTTCAAAATTTTTTCTGTGTGAAAACCTGATTTTTGGTTGAGATAACCACAATTTTAGTTGTAATAGTCAGATTTTTAGTTGTCAAAAACCTAGGCCTGTCTTTTTTTCAAAATTTTAAACGCCGTTTTTTCATTAACCATTTTAAAGCTTTAATAAAGGGCTTTCAAATCTATTACTTCTCATGTTACAATCTTTCTTGGAACATTTGTTATATTTAATAAAATTTTTTGACCAAAATAGCCGATCTTTTGAGTGTTAACGACATGTCATTCAAGGTAAACGCAATGTCGTTAAACCCGAATGTCGAGCTTTAACGACATAACTTTAAAATCGAGCAAATGGCACTATGTCAATTCATAGAAATTTTTTTCGCAGAAAATGAAAAATTTTTCGTCGAAACATTTCATAGAAAAATTTTTCACAGAAAAAATTTAAACGAAATTTTTTTCGCAGAAAATTATCATAGAATTTTTTTTCGTCGAAAAATTTCATAAAAATAATTTAAACTACATACCGTTTTGTAAGAACTTTAAGAACTACGATTAAATTTAAACATTGTCCATGTATTTGTTAACTTTATTTTGAATTTTACAGCAACATGCAGTTAAGAGTCGGGATCATGTCTGTCACACAAAGCTAAAATCGATAGCATAAAACCAAAGGCCACTTTTTTTTTCTGGAGCAAAATTAAGTTTTATTTTTAGAAGTCAGAGTCTAATAATTTTTTATGGCATTTTTTTAAATTTTTAATTCAAATGAATTATAATTGTGTATATTTTTAATTGATTGACTTTTTCTTTCAAATTAATTTTCTGTGAATTTTTTCGGTGAGATAATTCTATGAAAAAAATTTCGATGAATTTTAAGGAATTTTTCTATGAATTTTTTTTCTGTGAAATGAGTGGCTCCCGAATATTATATGGAATAAAAAAGAAAATTGATCTTTAAAAATTTTATTGAAATATAAAAAGAAAAAAAATAGAAAATTAATTTTTAAATTTTCAATTGATTGAATTTCATTTTTTAAATAAAAGTTTGACAAAAAAAGCTACAAAAAGAAAATATAAGAAAAGATAAAATTTTATTCATTATTAATTTTATAAAAAAAAAATGAGAGAAATTAAAAAATTTGTTCACTTAATAAATTTAAATTTTGCAATTGACAAATTCTATGTTTGTTTTTTGATGTTATGTTGCTTTATTTTCCTTTATCATTTTTCGAATATTATAAAAAAAAATAGCTAAACTTTAAATTTTTTTATGAACGTATTTTTTTTTCAAATAGCTAAGAAAAGTGCAATTAATTAGAAAAACAAACTGAGTTATTACAAATTATTGAAAATGTCATTTATATTTTCTAATCTTTCTTATTTAATTTGATATTCTCCGAAAAATAAAAAAATATTGACTAGTAAAATTAAAATACTTATATGAATTCATTCAAAATCAAAACAAGACTAGGTATAGAATGTCTCCACACGTAAATACAAACTTTTCTTGTTTCCAGAGAAGATAAAACACATAGAAAAAATAATATAAAATAAAACGAGAAAGAATACAAAAAAAAATAAAATGCCACATATAAAGCGCCAATAGTCTACTTTAAACTATATTGATTTTTTTTTTCTCTTAAAAAATTCTCTACAATGTCCAAAATTGATTGAAAAAGTTAAAATAAAACACAACAAAATTATTATTTTTTTTAAATTATTTGAAATAAACAGCACGTAATATTTTTTTGTTTGTAAAGAAAAATAAGATGTAAATTTGTAATTTTTTTAAATAAGAAAATACATTTTGTCCAAATATAAGAAATAAAAATAAAAACAAAATTCTTCTGATTTTAGATAAACGAAACAAATTTCATTATAAGACTTTATGAAGACTCACACACTTATTGATTTTTTTTAAAACATAAAAATTTTTAGAGAAAAAATTCACACACGCTTTTTTTCGTACACACAAAAAATTCTCATTCTCACATTTTTTTTCTCATTAGTCCAAGAGTATCCTTATAGCTTTAAAAAAACTTTATTTTTTATTACCTATTAACTTAAATTAAATTGCATTTTTTTTTCAAAATTGAAAATGGCTGTGTGTAAAATTTAAAAATAAAAAAAAAAGAAATTAAATAAAATTATGTCAAAAAAATTTTTAAATATTGTCTTCTTTTTTGTTGTTGTTGTTGTTGTTCTGGGTAGTTGTTATTTAGGGTGTTTTAATAAAGACCGCTAGCCCTAAGATTATTAGTAATGATTACATCGGTAACGGCATCAAATACAAATTGTACGTTTTGAGTATCTGTTGCACAAGTTAAATGACAATAGATTTCTTTTTGCTCGCTCTTATTTTGTGCTACAAATTGAGCTTGAATGTATTCGGATGCTTCTGTATAATCGTCTTTTCCTTGATATTCTGGAAAGCATTTCCTCAAACTAGAACGGGCTATCTTCTCTTCAAACAAATCTTTCTTATTCAAAAACAATATAATTGACGTGTTTACGAACCATTTATTGTTACATATTGAGTCGAATAGCCTCAAACTTTCGTGCATACGGTTCGTAGTCTCGTCTTCAACTAAAACCTTTAATTAAATTAAATAATTAAAATTTCAATTTTAATGATGTAAAATTTTTAAAAAAATTTAAAAATTTTTTTTTACACAAAAATTTTTAAATTTAAAATTTGATGACTCGTAAGAAATTATTTAGCAAAATTGCTCGTTCTATTGAGATTCAATTAAATTTTATATCGAATTTGAATTTTTTCAATTTTCATGCGTAATAAAAAAAGAGACATAAATAAAAAGAGAATAAAATTAAATTTTTGATTAATTTCTCAGATTTAAAAAGCACACTGATATTTCAAAAATAATTTTTGAGTAAATAAAGCATATGACATCAAATATCAATCTAAATCTCTACCTACGCAATTAAGAATCGATAGAATTTTCGAAAAGAAAATTAGATCATTAAACTTAGCTTAATTATTTTTTCCTGAATTTAAAAAAGATCAATTTGAAATATTGTTTTCATTAAGCTCAAAAAAGAAATCAAATTCATTAAAAAATATGCTTAGTTTCTTTGCTAAGAATTAATTGAGATCAATTTTAGGATTTTTTGTGTAAAAAAAAAGAAATTTTTTTAAATTTTGAAAAAAAAATTTTTTTTGGCCTTACTTGATCGTATTCACTTAAGGCAACAATAAAGATAATAGCTGTTACATCCTCAAAGCAATGAATCCATTTTTTACGCTCTGAACGTTGACCACCAACGTCAAATACTCTAAAATTAAGATCTTTGAACGAGAAATTTATTTCGACAATACCGGTTGTTTTGACTCTAGTACGTAGAATATCTTGGGTGCTAGGTAGATAATTAGCTTGACCAATTTCGTCTAATTTATCCAAAAAGTATTTAGCAGAATCATTCAATTGATATTCGTTAGACCTAAATGAGAAATAATTTTTTAATTTTGAATTTTTTTATTTTTCTTTCTAAAAAAAATACCTATTGAAGCAATTTTGTACGCCGGAGTCGTTCCAGAGACGTTTCATGGCCTCTAATAATTCAGGTTCGAAAGGTTCGGTATCAGCCATACGACTTATTTTGTCCAATACCATACCAGCATCTCGTTCTCTAGACGACTCACCAAACGGAACATTTAAAGTCTCCATAGCACGAATTATAGTTGCTAGAGATTGTATAGTATTCGAATAAACAACTTCTCGATATTGTTCGAAATCCTCTTTAGAATAACCATCCATGTGAATAATTTTCATTTGTTTCAAAATTGTCGATTTGCCAGATTCACCAGCACCAAGTAGTAATAATTTAACATCTTTAGCTGCACGTTCTGCATCCTCTTTTAATTGTTTATCTAATGCTTTACTTCTTTCTTGAGCTTCACGGTCTTCCGTATTCATACTACTTGTACAGCCCATTTTTAATTTAGGAATTTTCGTAAAATTAATATCAATAGACTCAATAAAAAAAATTAAAATATTTATAAAAAAACTAATGAGTTCAATAAAGCGTCACGAGAGTATCAAATACACAAATAAAATGTTAACAAATTGAATTTAAAAACATTCGATTAAGACAAATAGATTTCAAACAAATAATAATTATTTCTCCCTTAGGCAATTTTGTTCAAATTCAAATGTGCCTAAAATTCAAGTGCTTTTTTTAAAAAAAATCAAATCTAAATAAAAAAATGAAGTATTTTTAAGAGTGGTCAGCATCTAAGGTTAATATCTTAACATTAACTACAATGAAAAAAAAAACAACAAAAATTTTCTCTATTATTCCAAACAAAAATTTAAAAGAAGAATGTAGAAAAAAAAATTATTTCTGTTTTTTTTTTCTTCTTCTTCTTCTTTTTTCGCTGAGTTTGTTGTAAAAAGGAAATTGGAATCATCATTATTATTTTTTTTATTATTATAATTCTTAGTATTATTTATAATAATAATTTATTTATTTATTGGTAGTGTTGGAATCAGTTCCTAAAAAAAAAAAATAAAAAGTCGGCGGAAAGAAAATTAGAAAAGAAAAATCGATTTCTCTTCATTCTCTCTTTTGCTCATGCAAAATTATAATAATTAATTCCGAAAAATCAGTAAATAAAAAACAAAAAGGAATTAAAATCAATTATACTTTTTGCAGGGGATCCTGTTGAAAAATCGAATTAAAAATAAAAAAATTATGTTTTTTCTTTTCTTATCTGTTTCTAGAGTGAGAGAAAAAAAAAACCAATAATACTAAAACGGAATAAATTATAGTTCATCTTTCAAAAAATAGAAAGAATTAATTAAGATCTCTTTCTCCCTGTTCTTCTACAAGAAAACTAAAATATGATAATTTTCTATTGGAATTTATAGATTTTTTTTCCACTAAGTCTGAAATCCGAAAAAAAAATATCATAATTTATGTCCGTGTTATCATTTTTTTTTTAAAATAGATTTATATCAGTGTTAAAAAAAATCGATAAGGGAATATGAGCAAAAAAAAAAGAAAATCACCCGCTGTACTAATGGTCATTAATAATTTGATTAATTGATTTTGAAAGTGAATAAAATAAAAACTTGATTTTAAACGTGATGGACTTAGAGTAAACATTATTAATTCTATCGATATTTTCTTTGTTTGAGCCGAGTTTTTCTTTTTTTCTATTCATTTTTCTTTTACTAATTTAAGTGATGATTTGAATGAAGTAGATTTAAATAATACAAAAAAAAGAAGAAATTCAAGATGCTAAATGAAATAAGCACTCTAATTTGAAATCTGTTTTATTCTTGAAAAATTGAATTCTTGCAAATAAATCATAATAAAGTTTAAAGATGAACACTTTTTTTTTTTTTTTATAATTTTTTAATTTATAATTTAAAGAGAAAATCTTTAAATTTTTTTTTAAAACATTTTTGAAAATTTGCTATTTTAACCAAGATTAAAATAATCAATAAAGAAATAACAACAACAAAAATTTTATTTAGTTAGAAAGTAATGAAAAATTTCGTTAAATTTTCATTTGGTAAAACGCAAGAGAAAATTTGATAAAAATATTCCTCTAAATATTAGAATAAAATTTTTTTTAAAGGAAATTTAAACGTTTTAAAAAATAAAATTTACTTGTTAAAATTTTATGTTATTGAGAATTTTTACGAATCTAATAAAAAAAAAAATAATTTGAGGAACAATTAAAAAACAAACGGAATAGAAACCTTTAAAATGCATACAAAATAATTACTAAACCAGTTCAATCATTCAATAGCATAAATCGATTTCATTTCTTAAATTGGTACCTTTTTTTTCGAATAAGACTGTCAGGTTCAATCAAATTTTTATTCAACTGGAAATTGTTAGGTTAAATTTTAGTTTAATTGGTGGAAAATATTAAGATTTATTTTACAGATTTATTACAATACTCAAAATCTATAAGCTTCAAAAAACAAAAGGCCTTTTTTTTATTGAAATTTAATTTAAATTTTTTGATAAATATTTACCAAATAAACACATCTCTACTTATTGATAAAAGTCTAAATTCAATATTAATACATGCTAAAAGAAGGATCCTAGAACTTAACCCAAAACCCTTATAAATTAAAATTCCAAAATTTATCTTGTTTGAAGATACCTTTTGAAATAGTATCAGCTTCATTTAAAATTGTTCGCAAAATATCTAATTGTCAAGATTTTTTTTCTATTTTATTTTATTTTTTAATTGCGCAATTCTAATTCAAGCTTTAAGATGAGAATGAATTATTACGCAATTAAAAAATTTTCAAATTGTAAAATAGAAAAAAAATATTGCCAATTATGAATTTAATTGAATATTAAAGAAACAGCAGGGCTAATGCAAATATGACGTACCGTACTCGAACCGTACAATGTATCAAAAATCGTAACGAAAAAAAAAAGTTTCCGAAATTAATTAAAAGGAAAAAAAATGGTGAAAATAAAATTTTTGTCATTTTCAACTTTAATAACTAATTTTTAAAAAAGTCAAATTTTTTAAAATAATTTTTGAAATTTTCTGAAAATTAAATTGGCCAATAAATTTATTTTTACCATTTTTTTTTACCTTATAATTAATTTAGTTAGCTGTGCTGTATTAAGATTTGAAAAATTCTTGAAAAAGTTAGAATATTATTTTTTAATAAAACAAGTAAACTAATAAAGCTTGCAAGGTATCCATTTAAATAATTAGAATTGCTTGATACAGCACAGCTAATGAAAAAATGGCGTAGCCGTACCGAACCGTACTAAAGCGTACCCGTACCGTACTCCGAACCGTACCGAACTCCGTACTAAAAAGCGTACCAAAAAGCGTACCAAAAACCGTACCTAAAAGCGTACCGAAAACTGTCCTTAAAAATTTGAGAAAAAAAGGTTCAATTAATTAATTATAAGGAAAAAATTAATGAAAAGCAAGTAAAATTTTATCTAAAAAGTCTCGGATAATCAATTTTGTGACAAGCCAAATTTATTACTAAAAAAAATTTCAAAAGAATATTTTGTAAAAAAGCTTTAACCATAAATTTTATCCTCATAATTTCTTTACTGAAAATTTTTTTTTTCTACATTTTTTTTCTCAAAAAATTTTTAAAAACTATTCGAAAAGAAAGAAATTTAGAAAAAAAATTTTGAGGAAAAAAATTTTGGTTAAAAATATTTTTTTTTTCAAAATATTCTTTTAAAATTTTTTTGAGTAAAAATTTTGATTTTTCACAAAATTGATTTTCCCAGACTTTTCAGATAAAATTTTACTTTTTCAGAAAATGAAACCGGCAATCGTCGAAATTTAATTTTTATTAATTTTCCTTACAATTTGATTAATTGAACCTTTTTTTTCTCAATTGTTTAAGGACAGTTTTCGGTACGCTTGTAGGTACGGTTTTTGGTACGCTTTTTAGTACGGAGTTCGGTACGGTCTACGGTACGGAGTACGGTACGGGTACGCTTTGGTACGGGTACGCTTTGGTACGGTTCGGTACGGTACGGTTCGGTACGAATTCGGTTCGCCATTTTTTCATCAGCTGTGCTGTATATGACAAAATAAAAATTTTGATTTTGTTAAAGGAACCTATCCGCCTAATTTTAAATCTATTCAGTTGATTATCTTGAGACAAGACAGGTTTTATAGAAAAGATCTTCTCTGTTAAACATTATTTTCAGTAAAGCTTAAATTTGTAAGCCACATTACACTTGTAGCCATTCACGTGTACCATTTGCGAACGTTCATGAACGTTCGTTCGTAATTTTTTCAGTTAGCTTCATATACGCCTGCATCTAACTTTATTTAACAATACATAATCATAATTTTTGAATTTAATCCAAAAAAAATGAAATACGAAACTCTTTAGTATCTTTTTTTAAATATTTTTACAGTTATCGTATTTTTTAGTATATTCCGCTTTTTCACTTTTTTGTTTCAACATAATTCCATGAGATTTTAGAATTAACCATTTTTTAAACTAAAAAATTGTTATTCCCTACATTCGAGAAACATTTTTTTCCAGGTATTATCATAAATGTTTTTTTTAACTGTTAACTTTGGGTAAATCAGAAAGACCGTGAATGTTCATAAAAGTCCACAAATGGAACAAGTGAATGAGCACAACATTACCATTATTAAAAAGGAAAAATAATTAAATTATAAAGTATTAATTTTCCCTTAAAAAAGTTCTTTTTTTTCTTAAAGTAAAATAAAATTTTATTAAAGCAATAAAGAAATTTTCTAAAGTGTTCGAAAAACTGTTACAATCCTCTAAAAAAACTTTAAAAAATTGTCAAATTCGATAAATTTATTAAAAAACTAAATCAAAAATCTCGGAGGCAGAGAGGTGATCTCATTCAGATGTTTAAAATTGTAAATAACTTTGAAAAAGTAGACTTAATAAATTGCGATTATGTAAATGCGCAGAACAGAAAGTATAATCTTCGTTCACACAATAAATCTATTCGTCGTGAAAAGATGAGACATTTTCAGCCAAGATTTAACTTCCTTACTAATAGAGTCACAACACTTTGGAATAAACTTCCGATAGACATAGTTAACGCTCAAAGTTTAAATAGCTTTAAAGCAAAGTTAGATGTTTGGATGGAAGCTAATGTTAGTAGCGACTGCTATTAGCCCTTTAGGACTCTACTTGGACTTATGTTCAAGTTGCAGTTTCAACTTACTACTACTACTAAAAATAAAGGAAATTTTTTAAAAGTCAAAATAATTTTTTAAATGATTTTCACAACTTTTTCCGAAGTTTATTCAAATTTGATCACACAATATATGATCATGAATGTTCACATATTCGAAAAAATTATATCAATCAATGTATTGATCCCAAATGGATTGACCAGTTGATAACAAAAGCAACAAAATCTGAAATTACATAGCAATCGATTAATATTAAAAATTTTAATTGGTGAAAATCTTATAAATAGTCAAAGTGATATTTTATTTCAGGATAGAAATAAATTAAAGTAAATGGTCGAGAATCGGCCTCAGTCTAAGCATAAAAACTAAAAACAAATTTTCAATCGATACAAATTTCAATTCTTCATTTAAATCAAAAAAATCTCTTATCCTAATCTAAAACCGAGACCTATATAACACAAACTTAATTAAAAAATATTATTATTCAATTGATATTGAGCAAAAAGTCCTCAAGTATCAATTGGTTATGCTTACGAAAGTGAGGATTTTTTAATATTGATTAAAATTTAAGGAAAACACACCTATTTCTTATTATCTTAGTTAACAAAAAAATATTTATGATAAATATTTCTCTAGAATAAACGTCTTTTATTTTCTTTAAAAAAAAAATAAAAGGAGCAGGAGAAAAAAAACGTGGATTTTTTTATAAGGTAATAACAGGAAGATACACTGAAATATTAGATCGACCTTAAAAAAAATAATATAAAAAATAAAATGATAGAAAAAATTAATGGAATAAAAAAACTGACAAATTGAGAAATTTCAATTAAAATTATTTTCCATTTTTTATTTCATTTCAGTTCGTGTTCGTTTCAATTCGGTTGTGAAAATCTATAAAGAAAAAATTCAAATTAAAAAAAAAAACAGTATCTAAAACCAAGCATAAAGGGAAACATAAATTTTAAAAATTAATATTTATTTAATACATATTGGTGACAAATTTTAATTAATTTAAATATAATCATCAAGATTAGAGAAAAAAAAATAGTTCTTTTCAACAGAAAATGCTAGGCGTTTATTTTATTTAACCCTTCTAAAATCATTAGTGTTAAAAAAAAATTTAATTTAGCTTGAATTTTTTAAATTATTTTTTTTCTCTCATGATCGAGTTAAAATTTATTTGTTTATTAAATTCAAACCGATTTAACTTGAAATCAATCCTTTAGTAATTTGCTGTTCTCATTGATGCTTTTTCTTTTAAGCATTTTTGGGCAAAAATATGTCAGTATTTATATTAAATATTTATTGAAATATTAAATTTCTTTATTTTTTTTAAAGAAAAAAAAAATTGATTTTTTTCTTCTCACAGACTCTTTGCTAAAATTTTTCAAATGCTTTACATCATTCAAATAAATTTCATATATGTAACGAGAAGAACCTTCTCTTTAAAACAAAGAAAACACACTAAAACTGCATTAAAATGCTAAGAACTTAACGATTCATTTTATTTGTTTTTACAGAAGAAATTACTTAATTATTATTAAAGAATATATTTGAAGAGCTTTAAATTTTGGTTCAAAATTTTTCGTATCTACTGGGTTATTTAATAAGTAATTAGATTTATATTGATCATCCTTATAGGAGTCTTTAAAAAGAAAATTAATTTTCTGGATATGACATGTCAGTAATTTTTAATTGTTAGTGACTATATTCAAAAAAACTACATTTTTTACCCATTTTCGTTATTAACGACATGTAGCGTATTGAAATCCAGTGTTCAATATTTAAGAACATGTCATTAATACCGAATACTCGTAATTAGTGACATGTTCTTAAAATCGAGACAATACGTTATATTGAGATTAACCTATATTTTATAATGTTTAGTTTCAGCTTTCAGGATCATTTTTTAATTAAAAATATATGTCAAAATAGTGATTTTTTTTTTAATATTTGAATAAAAATAAAAAAAAACTTCCAGAAAATATAATTAATTATTATGAAAGATTGAATTGCTTTTTTAAATTTTTTTTGACAAAAAAAATTATTTTGAAAAACTACCGTAAACCTTTGTCTACAATTCTAAGAATAAACCTGTAATTTAACCGGAATTCTATATGGAATAGTTCCCATCGATAGCATGTTATAAATTTTTTTTTAATTTTTTTTAGAATTCCGATAAAATTCACAAATATTCCAATTAATAAAGGCTAATTTTGGCTTATTTTCTAGCATTTTTTTACTTTTATTCCAGAACTATTCCTGAATTAAAAAAAATAATTTTTTTTTAAATTTTTTACTAATAATATAGAAAATACTGCATTTCTCGCGAATTAACGGCGTAGCCGTACCCGTACTGTACCGGTACCAAATGCAATAAAATATTTTTTTTTTAATATTTCTTTATTTTTTTCATTTTTCTAAAAAAAAAATATTAAAAATTTTTTTATTTTTTTGGTACGGTACGGTACGGGTACGGGTACGGCTAAGCTACGGGTACGGCTACGCCGTTAATTCGCGAGAAATGCAGTATAATGCATCTTGAAACACTTAAATTTCTTTTTTTTACAGTTTACTGTGTGAATTAGATGAAGTTCTTATATTCGAATAATTTCTTTTACCATAAATAAGTGTTGAAAAATTTTGATGATCTTTTTTTTTGGAACATTTTTGATAACTTCATCCTTAATTTTTCTATGATACTACAATTTTATTAATTTTCCATATTCAAAGCAGCACTAATCTCGAATTTCTGATAATTTGGATTATTTTTTTGCATTTGATGCCGCGCTAAAGCCAAATTTTTCAATTTTTGATTTTTTTTTAATTTTTAATTACAAATATTTTTTTTTTTCATTTTAGGTGCCGCGTTAATTTTTGAAAATTTGATTTTTATAAAAATTAATTAAAAATTTTTATTTTTTTTTTCGGTTTTAAACCGCTTTTATACCGAAAACTGGACTTTGATTCCGCCTTAAATCCCGAAAATTCTTTTTTAGCGCAGACTCCAAAATTTAGAACACTATTACATGGGGAAGATGGTATTAAGCGCCTGCGCTAAAACAGAATTTTCGGTTTTTATTGCTGCATTAAAAAACAAAGGATTACGGTAAATTTACTCCAATCTTTTTAATGGTGTTTTCAAGTACTTTTGGGTCGAAATTTGGCGATTTTTGAAAAGGAATATAAAAAAATATTCTTTTCACGATTTTATTTAAGTTAACTTGTATTTGAGTAAAACTGATCAATAAGATATTTTTTCGATGCCAAAATAATTTTTGGGTTATTTTTGATCGATTTTGGACAAAGTATAAAAGTAAATGGAATTAATACTTAAATCTGATAGTATTTTTAAGTGAGTGTCTACGGGACTTAAGAGAACATCATCTGCATAAACTATTATTGAAACATTAAGACTTTCATACTGAGCACCGTGATTCTTTTCAAAACATCTCTTGTTTTACACCTGTTTCAATATTTTCGACGTCCAGAAAAGCTATTATACAACTTGATCGTTTGTTTTAAATAATTTAATAAAGTCTCTTATACGGCAAAAATTGAATGATTAAATGAGAGTTTTTTCTTAAAGTCGAATTGATTTTTACTTACTTTAAAAAGTTCAAGTGAATATAGTAAAATTATCTTTTCAAAGATTAGAGCTAATGAAAAGATATAGAAATGATCGGATATTATCAATGTCATTATTAATTTTTGAATAATCCTTTAAAATCGGATTTATTTTAGCCGAATTAAAAATTTTTGGAATTTTATTAAGGAGGATAAATTGATTAAAAAAGTCAAGAAATAAAACGAGAAATTCATCAATGTATAGTAAACCAATCTAACTCGGTGACTTTTTTTATGACGGATTCGGGCTATTTAAACAAACGAAATTTGATAGATTAAAAATAGTAATAATGAATAAAAAAACTTATGAAATAACACAAAAATTATTATTATTATTATTCTTGAGCCAAGGCCACTTAGTGGGCCACGTCATTAGTACGCCCATAAATAAAGCGTACTTTTAGTTTATAATAAAATTTAAAATAATTTTTCGCTACCATCAAATAAAAAAATTTAAATAACTTCTATGAGTTGACAATAAAAAAATTGCACTTTTACGACTTTTAACTGAGAACAAAATCTGAGAGACAACTTTGGAATAAATATTCAAGTATACAAATGAAATCATATTATTTTGCGACCGGGCAAAAAATAATTTAGATAAAAGACGAATTGAAGTTTTTTTCGGGTTCCGATTTCAAAAACAAAACATTGATACCTTGGAATATGTTTTTTACGAAAATTTATTTTTTTGAAAGTCTCATAAGCAAAAAAAATCATATAAAATTAATTACATGGTTGTAATAAACCAGAAATTCTAATTCCGAAATAAAATGATTCAAATAGATTTATTCTTTTTCAACAAGAATGAAAAAGATAAATAAGACATTAGTTTTATGTTTAGATAAGAAAAATTATGAATTCATAAAAATGTAAATGTATTCTAACAATTTTTTTTCCAATTCAAGTCAATAGACAAAAATGAAAAGTACTAATACATTAATTTTCGAAATCTTAAATTACTTAATTAAATTCTTAACTTAATTAAATAAAAACTTAATAAACTTTTTAAACAAAAAAAAAACGTAAATTGTCAGACTATATTAGACTTGAAAAATAAATCTAATATTTTTAATTAGAATATTTCAAATATAACCAACATTTTTTTTTTGCTTGAAATTTGCTTAGACTTAAACCCTCTTCTTAAAAAATTGAAAATTTAAAAATAAATTTTTTATTTTTTTAAAGATTCCAATTAAAATGTACAGAATTATGATTTTACGTTAGAAGAAACTTAAAAAGAGCACTTGGCATTTAGAGCATCATTAAATTTATGTCTAAGTAAATAAATTATCTGAAAACATTTAACAAGGCTTTTTTTCGTTTAGATTGGATGCTAAATTTATCGAGATAAAATTAAAATTGAGACCTGATATTTAAATAATTCAATACTAAATTATTTTGCGTTGAGATCGAAAAAATCGTACAAAAATTTTCATTTAACGAGAGCACCTGATTGAAAAATTAATTATTTCAAAATATAAAAAATTCTTTGTATTCAAAGGAAATTGTCTAAAAAATCCTGAAAAATATTCTAAAGCAAATTGATAAATACTCTAACAATTGGTATTCTTAAAATTTTGCATTTAAAAATTGTAAAACTATATTTGAAAAGCACTAAATTTAAAAGCAATTTTTTTTTTATTTTATTCATATTTAATAGATTAGAAATTTATATTCTTTCTCGATTTTCATTTTAATGAATAAACCATTCAGCACTCGAGTATGTGTCTTAAATTAAAAATTAAATTTTGAAATATTTTAAATTAATCTAGTGCTGAGTTGAAAATATTTAAAGTTAAAGATGGAAAAAATAACTTGCCGAAGATTGAAGTGATACAACCATTAGCATAGCGAAAAAAGTTTTTCAAAAAAATAATTACCACTTTTTTTCGAGAATTTAGAGCAATAAAAAATATAAAAAATTCCATTCTTGTTTTTGAAAACGACCTAATTAGGTCGTTTTCTTCAATCTTCGGCTCGGCAAGCAGAGTTTAATTAATTAAACTCTGCAGATGATTCCAAGAACTAGACGTTTAAAATTAAAAGTTAAAATTAGACGTTTTTTTTAGCCGTCAAAAAAATTAGTCGTTTTAAAGAAAAAGGTGTCTAACTAAAAAACGGCTAAAAAAAAGTGTCTTGTTTTAAAAAAAAATCGAAATTTTGTAATGAAAAATTTAAAACTTTAAAACGTTTATTTAAAACTTTAAAACGTTTTTTTTTAAGACATGACTAAATTAAAGCGCCTTAAAAATAGTGACTACTAAAAGCGTCTTGAAAACTCTCCAAGATGACGTCTAGTTGTAGCGCCTAAAAATGGTGTCTTAGTCGCTTTTATTTTTTACAGTGTATCGATTATTTTAGTTTAAAAGCGACAGATTTACACTATATATAAAAAAACGATTAAAAAGTTTAAAATTTTCCATCGTTTATTTTGATTGAGTATGTAATAATCGGGTAAAAAAAATCTTGCTATAAAATAATCTAGTATGCATAAATTATCTGTTATCATTTTCCTGTAACTGTCACTTTTTCAATAAAATACTCAACCTTGAAAACAAAAATCCAAAAGTTTTGATTTAAAAAAAGCATATTGGCAAAAATTTTTTCTTTTTGAAATAGACCTTCTCTAGATCATTTCGACAAAGATAATCTAAATGACCAAATCATCAAAAGCATTTCATCATTTGCTGAAAAAAGTATTCCGTTCAAAAATGCAAAAAAATTTAAATCAAGTCTCTACTAGTGATGTTGGTTAGTGTTGGTTAGGCGGTTAGCCAAAATTGGTTGCCAAAAATTGGTTAACCAAAGATTTGGTTAGTCATAATAGGTTAACCAATGTTTTTATAGATATTTGCAATTAAAAATTAGATATGGTTATATCTGAACAAAAAAAATTTTTTCGATAACCAAAATTGGCAGACTTGGTTATTACTTTAAGCTCAAGTTCTTTAAAAATTATAATTTTATCTTTTCAATAAAATATTCAAACATAGATTATTGGCTATCTTTCAAAGAATATGAAACTCGATTAAAATACACCTGGGTTTTACCTAACCAAAATCTGGTTATTTTTTAACATAATAATTAAAAATTCTATATGTGACAGAAAAAAAATTTTTATCTTCCTTTTATGTGGTATTTTATACTTTAAAAATAAAATTTTATATAACAAACCAATAAATTATACTTAATTGTAAGAAAGTCTTTTATAAATTTATCTTGCTTTATGTATATTTTAGCTTTTCTATATGTGTCAAACTCTAGTCTACTAAAATCTATATTAACTCAAGGATGCAAGGCCTAGAAATGCTCGTATTTAACAACCAAATGCTGCTTTAAAATAAAATCAAATTTTATTTAATACGGGTTTTTATAACAGAAGTTTCCTCCAAAAATAACTCGAAATTGAAATTTTGAAAATCTTAATCTTAGTATTTGAAAGAGACTCTTAAAATCCTAACCTAGGTTTAAAGAGATCAAGTAAATCTCGAAGATTTATTTAGACATAGTAAATTAAAAAAAATATGTATGTGATTTTTTCAAATTGAGAAAATTTAAGCGACTATCCTAAAATTATAACCGAATTGAGAAAATAAAAATTTTGCTGGTGTAAAAATGACTCTCTCATAAAAAGAAACTGCCAAGACATCAAGGCTATATATTTCAAGTGTTCATAATATGATCACAGTATGAAAAAATAGAGCAATACTTAGAAGAGATTATAAATTAGATTATAAGAGGCATAAATATTGACGAAAATAACTTAACGTAATGTCTTGATTTTAAGAACATGTCAGTGATTACGAGTACTTGGTATTAGTGACATGTTCTTAAATATCGAAAATGGCTAAAATATGAGGTTTTTTTGAAATTTTAGTTTCTCAATTATTGACATGTAGCGAATTGGGTATAATTCCATGGTGGAAATGGGTTTGTCAATTGACGTAATCCGACAAACCCATTTCCACCACGGTAATGATATGTCGTAAACATCGAGAAATTACCTGTAAATTGAAGTTTTTTATCAATTCGCTCGATTAGCTCAATTCAAAAATTTCAAATTTCTATGCAATTGAAAAATAAATTTTTTTTCAAATTCATGTACTCTATAGTTTTATATTGAAATATTTTTGTCTTAATGATTTGAATTGAGCGAATTGATCAAAAGCTTCAGTTAACCGAAATTACCTAAACAAAAAAGACGAAAAATAGTTATACATGAATCCCACAAACGTATGTTTTAACCATGTATTTAAATAATGTGTAATTAATAAAAAAACATGCAGGAACTAACTTGTATATTCAGTCATATCCCGTTAATATTACAATTTCGAGTTGAAAATTGAATAGAAAGAGATAGGTATTTCTATTTGATTTTAAATGTTCTTTTTTGGCAAAATTAGTGAAATAACTGAAATGTTGTCACCTATTTTACACTATAAATTTTTAATGTCTTATAATGATTTTCTACATTTATGTTTAAAAAGCCACTCATAAATGGGTAAAAAATTTAAAACATTCTCAAATGTAATATATATTTAAATGAATTAAGTGAATAGAACTACTTTTTTCTTTAATTTTTTATATATTCTTGATGTATTCCAGAATAGATGGTCAAAACATACGTTTGTCGAATTCATGTATACCAAAAAATATTTCTCTTAAAATATTTTTAACTAGGAAAAAATATAAATTTTTGAAAAATTTGTTTCTAAAATTAGAACCAATTTTACAAACGGAAAGGCTTTTTTATGAAAGTAACTCAAGTTTCTTTCAATATACTGATTACAAAGTGATTGTCTTACTTCTATTCTACTATTTAAGGTCGAAATTAATTCATTAAAAAAAAAAGAGTCGCAACGTGTAACCCGTGTACTTTATTATTACTGCTTGGCTAAAATTTCCAAGAGTTAAAAAGATTTATTAACAAGTAGTTTTTTTATTTATAACTTTATTTTTAAAGAACATTTATTTATTGAAAAATATTTTGATTTTTTTATTGACGAATTTTAGAAGATGTTTGAAATTTTTCATATAAACTATTGATAATTTGAGAAAACTTTCGTGCCTTTTCTCCATAAGGAATTGGAGCAGTTTCTTCTCCTGTTCCATAGAGTCTTCTTAAGGCATCGCGTGCAGCCATTTCTTCGGCTATTTCAACAGTTTCACCAGAACCTTTTGATAAAAATTCTTTGTCTAGATACAAACCAACAACAAATGCTGAGGTAGGAGTGGTTGCACCAGTTGACCAAATTAATCTAATTAAAATAATTTATATTTTAATCAATTAAATACTCTTACTATATTTACCTAGATTTCGGTAAAACTTTTCTTTCGCTTTTTTTAAACTCTTCACATAGAAGACCCATAGGGTTTTCAATTTTCCAAATCTCATTAATATCTTGATCAACTAGCTGAGTAACTATAAAATCGTTTATAAACAAATGAGCTCTAACAACATTCTAATAAAAAAGTTTTGATTTTTTAAAATTGTTTTTTTTTTTTTTATTAATTTCAGTGTGTATTTCACTTAGTACTAATTTCTCGAAGTAAAATATAAAACTGTAAAAAATGTATTAATTATTTTTTGATTAATTTTAAACAATAAAATAGTTTTTCGAAGAAAAATTAAAGTACTAATAGGAAATAAGCACTTTATATTTTAAAAATTACATCAGATTGTTTTAGAGCTCCAATAACGGCGTATAATGTTGATTTTAAAGTTTCATCAGATATTGGAAACTCCTTTTAAAATAATAAAAAAAAATTAATAACTTGATTAAATCTAAATTTAAATTGAGAACAAATCTTTACCTCAGTCTTAACTAAATCTTTAATTCCAATATTTTTGGAAATATAAGCTAAGCTATCTGTTTTAGTTAAGAAGTCGACAACGGCTCTTTATTAAAAAAAAAATTTAGATTAAATAATACTTAATTTGAAAATATTAGTTTTTACTCAACGCCCTGGTTCGGAAGTTTTGGATACCAAAAGTTCAATAAAGCTCTAATATAGTTCTTGCATATGCTTTCTCCTTCTTTTGCTAAAGAAGTGTTATTTTGAGCGACATCAAATTCTATACCTATATCTTGTAACTTAGCTTTTTCTGAAATAGAATAACTTGGATCGACAAATGCTTGTCGCAAAAGGGATTCTTTAAAGTTTTCATTAAGACGATTTGAGAAAGCGAATATTTCTGAATCATAATTCCTTCAAAAATTCAAATTAATTATTTGAAAAAGAGAATTAAAATAATATTAGAATACCAATTAGACCAAATTGATCTTGGTCTTTCAGGTTCTGGACCAGCAGCTTGTCTTTTTCTATATAAGACTTTATTCAATGGATACCGCCATTTAGCAAATGCACCACCTCTCAAAGAGTAACCCTTAACACCTTCTTTTATAAATTTGTCATAAAATCCCATTTTGCCTAAATTTGCTAAACCAAATTAAAAAAAATTTAAAAAAAATGAGAATCAAAAATAAAAAGAGAATAATTTCAAAGATTTTAAGGTCTTTTCAACTTAATTATTTTTCTAAGATTTTACAAGAAAAAAGATCAAAAAAGTTTATTTAAATAAAACGAATTTTATTTTGATTAATTTTTTTTTATTTGATTTAATAAAGTTATTTTTAAAATGATATAATTTTTACAAAATTTTTGAGCTTATCTATGTTCAAATTTTGTACAGTTAAAATTTTTCGTTGGAGTTTTTGTGGAATCTGTACAGAGATATCTTGTTTGGATGCTCGTTTTTTTAAATTTTCATACCATTTTTCTATAAGTTTAAAGCATTCAATCGGATCAAAACTCACTAAGTATAACATGGACTCTATTGTAGATATTTCGTAAATCATATAAACTTAAATTATAAAAAAAATTAAGATCAAATTTTTAAAATAATTATTTTAAACGAAGCATCTTCTAGAAATGTGTCGATTTTAAGAATTTCGAAATCAACATATTTCGATTAAATTGAAACAAAAATTTTTTCAAATAATTAATGCTTCTTAATTTTTGGCCTAACCTTTTTCATTTTCAAAACTATTTACAATGCTTCCCATTTTATTTATTTGATCTGTCAAAAACTCATTATCAGTACGAGAACACATTAATGAAACAACGGAATTAACAAGTAAATTGTAAAAGCTTATTTGGTGTTTCAGCTTCAATTCAGAATCCAAGTCCTCTGATTTTTCATTTAGCTTCAATACATAAGTATCAACTTCTGATTTAATAAAATCTTTAATAAAATTATTTTTAGTCCATTGCCAGCCTTCGTTTAAACAAAGTAATTTAAATGCTTCAAAATATTGTCGTAATATGTTTTTAAGTCTGAATTCTTTATCTAAAAAAAAAACATTTTAAAATTTAATTTTCGACAATCGAAATTATATAAAATTCAAATTACCATCTGATAAAAAAAAATCGCCTGGTTCTAAATTTTCAAATACTTTATTCAGATTGAATTTCAAAAAATTCCAAATGTCTATTATACTTGAATATTCAATAGACCAATTGCACATCGTTTCTAAAATCTTTTTACATAATAACTTATTAGATTTTGGATAAAATTAAATTAGAAAATTAATTAAGAACCTACATAGATGTAATAGGAAGAGAATTCTGAGTATTTAGTCCCATGTTCGCGTTTTACTTGGTCTAATTTAGCATTATTTTTTTTGATATTTTCAAATAAAACATAAATAATAACAAATAGAATCGGATTTTTGTATTCAGGTGGATTGTCTATGTCATAATCATTTAACTCGTCTATTGAACATGGCCATGTTAATGATTCAGGCCAAATGCGTGCAAATAGTAAAATTAAATTTTGAAATGTTAATGGCATTGTTGACTCATGGGACACGATTAAGTCGTAAATAAAACACTTTAGATAATCGGTATTTTTTTTTGATTTACAAACGAAACAAAGCATTCTCCTGAGAAATAAAAAAAGTATGATTAATCGCTCAATACAGACCAATTTATTTTTGGATAGAAAAAAAAATTATGAAAAAATGTTTATATTTACCCCATTCTCATTTTGAACGTATCATTAAATTCATTATTCAAAATCATTACTCTTAAGTAATGTAAAAATTCTTCTTGCACTTTTTCCTAGGATTAAATTTTAAGGAATTAAAATAAATTCTAAATTATGTAGGCTAAGTAGCTTTAAAATTACTTTGCCTACACAAGTTTGAGTATTTTTTCTATTTAATTCAAACATTTCTAATTTAAAGAGATTAAATTTCGGTTAAATGAAGTTTTTGATCAATTCGCTCAATTCAAAACTATAAGATAAAAATATTTTAATAAAAAACAATGAAGTACATGTATTTTAAAAAAATTAATTTTTTAATTGCATAAAAATTTTAGAATTTTGAATTGAGCGAATCGAGCGAATTGATCAAAAACTTCAGTTCACCTTAAATTTCTCATTGTCAAATATAATTAGACTTTTCTAAATAAATTTTAGAAAGAGATTGCTATAGCCTTAACACTCAAAGGACCGGCCATTTTGGTCCAAAAATTTGATTAAATATAGCAAAGGTTCCAAGAAAGATTGTAACATGAGAAGTAATAGATTCGAAAGTCATTTATTTAAGCTTTAAAACGAGTACAAAAAGATCTGAATATGATTTGTGGTTAATGAAAAAATGGCGTTTAAAATTTTGAAAAAGTGTCAAGTTGACACCGCCGCTCATTTGAGTGTTAAAAAGCTTTACTTGGAAGTTTCCCAAGTTGCAGTTTTTAACATAATGTTACTAAATATTTAAGTCAAACTTAATCAAGAGACAAGACTTATATTATCATTCCTTTCATTTATAACCTCAAAAAAATGTATGTTTTAAGAGCTTAAATGGCCAAAATTTATGTTCTTGAAATAACTAATTTTTAAGAGGAATGAACAAGGAATTTTAGAATTTTGTTTATGTTTCACTGAAGATTAATGAACCTTCTCAGTCTCTTTAAAGTTTAATGAGCATGCGTGTCACATGTTCTTGATAAATGAGAAAGCTATCAGTTTTAAGTGAAAAAGCTTTGCAAGTAATGTTTATATTTTGATCTTTTAAAAAATTTAAGCACTTCAAAAGAATAATTTCCCATTTATTTTTTGGGAAAATATTTGGATCCTTCAATTTTTTCACCTTTTTATATTTTGTATTCTGAAATAACTTCAGCTAGGTTTTTTTTTATTTTTTTTTTTTAATATTTTGTTCTTAAATTTACGTAAAATTCCCCGAATTCGCGTAATGTTTCGTAAAAACACTGTATCGTAGAAGCACTGTTTTCTGTCTTAAACTATAGTAGTGTTAGATAATAATTAAGATAAATTTAAACGATATTGTTCTTTTTTATGAATATGGAACGGATGGAGTAGAATTTTTTTAAGAATCGTTAGAAATAAATCCTTGGTCTTTGTATAAAATGATAAGAAATTTCTTCAAGTTTTTTCTTATAAAGGGGATATAATTTTTGAGATACACCATAATGAGATCTTACAAGAGTGGGGTAATCCATCAATTTTCTCAAGATATAAACATATTTTTCCTCTTCATTTGTAATCTTGACAACCATAGTATCATTCAGTTTGCTTTGAAGATAATTTGTATAGGAACTCTGAGTAGACTTTTTGCCATAAATGGTTCTAGTTATAGACTCGAATTCTTCTTTTATTGGTGCATTTTTTATCATATTTATTTGTTTAAAAAGTTTCAATTCACTTTCATCCACTTGATTTAATTTGTTTTCGTCGCTCAAAGGTATAAACTTATTGTTAATATAATGCTTAAAATAACATAAAGAAAAAATTTTATATGTTTTCCAAAAGAAAAATTTTACTTTAAAATTACCTTTATTAAAATATTTGCTATAAATTTGGAGTTATCAGAAAGCAAATTATTTTTTTTGACAGCTCGAGCCAATCGATCGATTAATTCGTCTAGTTCATCGAATGTAAATTCGATTTTAAAATTAAATTTCCGAAAGTAATCTGCCAAGCATTCTTTTACAACTAACAAAAAATTTTATAAAAAAAAATATTAATTAAAAATTTAGTTTGAGTTAATTTGAAAATGAATGTGCAGTTATGTTTAAATTGTTTTGTAGAGCTAAAAGTGATCTTGTATTTTGAAGGAGAAGAGGGTTGTTTTAATAGAGTTTCATGTAGCGAATTTTTTTTTAATCGACAATAACTATACCTAAAAGGAATAAACAAGATCACTATTATTGATGGGCAAACAGTTTTTAGTACAAAATCAATTTGGACAAAATTTTAAACCTAAAACTCCTTCAAAAATACTCTAAAAATATAACAAATTAACAGAGAATAAAATTCTCTGTCACTACTTTTGATTTTTTAAACTTGGAAGCGGCTTTCTCTACTTTTTTTAAACTGCAGTTTATTACTTTTGTGATATAGCTTTTTCAAAAATTTGAATTTACTAAATCTAAGATCTTGCTCTAGTTAAACGAAAATTCAGTGTTTTCAATGATACAAAATATAATTATATGTGTGATATCTTTTGGGTGGCTGCTTTTATCAAAGTAAAAAACTCGACAAATTTTTTCGAATCGAATATTATAAAGAGTTTTTGCATCTTAAATCTAAACTGCCATAGCACGTTACTGAAACAAACCATTTAAAAAAAAATTTAAATGCGTGAGAAATCAAAAAAAATTTTTTAACAATTTAAGAATTTTTTTTGAGAAAAAAATTAAAATTTCATAATGTTATTGAATTTTGAACTTTTAATTTGATTAGACTATTAAATTTATTATAGTGACCTAAATGGTAAAGTAAACTTACATTCTTCAAGGCCTTTTTTCTCGGCATTTTCTCCAAAAAAATTGCTACTTTTCCAGCTTGCCTCACTAGCAAAGCTATCTCTTCTCGAACGCTTTTCGAATTCTAATTTATCTTCGAAATCACTTGATAAACGTCTTTTAAACGATTTATTTTCTGGTTCTTTATAATCAAATTTTTTAGGCCTTTGTTCTAGTTTTTTTATTAAAGGCTTCGTTGCCGAATTAATATCTTCAAACATAAGATCCAATAGGCATTTATTGAATGTTTCTTTGGATAACTCGTCAACTATTCCAAAATATATTTCATTTACTTTTTCGTTTATATTTTCAGTTATAACTCGTTCACAACACTCTTTAATCAATTGAATTAATTTTTCTTCAAACATTTTTTCATAAAATTCCTCTTCAAGTTTGACTTTAATCTCTTCTGATAACTTCTTTTCTAATCTTTTTCTCTCATATTTTTCCTCGTCTACACAGCTTATACAAATGTTTCTAATTATTTTAGAAGTTAAGCTGTGCTTAGAACTAATTTCTTCGTTTAAAAGCTTGTCTCGAATAAATTCGAGTATTAACTGCTCTGTTTTAGATTGGTCTATCAAATCTTCCAAAAATGTTTCACTTATTTTTTCAATAAATTGATCAACTATAGTCTCTGTTTTTTTTTCTGTTTCTAATTCAGCTAATTTTTGTCTTTCTTTTTCTTCTTTCTCTAATCTCTCTTGTTCAATTTTTTCTTTCTCTATTTTTTCTCTTTCTTTCTTCTCTTCGTCTGAGCTTTGGTCCTTTTCGAATTCTTTCTGTAAGTTTAAAACATCAAATGACTGTTCTTTTTCCGAATCTTTCAAATTGTTTTCTTCATCATCGCTTATTTGAAATCCAAATAAGTCATCTAGATTATTTTTGGATCTATTAGATGAGTCAGAACTTGATGATGTGTCACTCGATGACTCCGATTCAGAGCTACTTGATTCTGTATCGGAATATTCTATTTCTTTTTTTACCTCAGACGATTCAGAACTTGAATCGTCGTCTAAATTAAAAGAAACATTTTTTTCAAGTTTTGTCTGTGGACCTAATACTAAGCTTTCTTGAGCTACAGCATCCGGTTTTGTGCAAATTAATGAAAGATTTGCATTTTCATCTTCTTGTGAAAAAGATGACAAAAAATCGGATGATTGCTTCGAAATTCCTTGAGAATTTTTTTTATGCTGAATTACATCTTCTTCTGCCTCGGATTCTGATCCGAGATAAAACCCTTTGAAAGTTGTATCTTTTTTAGGTGATACTTCTTTTTTATCCACAGTTTCGATAGTCGTTGATGAATCACTAAATGTGATATTTGCATTTAATATTTGCGTTGATGTTTTTACATTTTTATACGAGAGATTAGGAATTTTATCTGATAGTTTACCTTCATTTATTTCTTTTGCTTCTCTAAAGATAAAAATTAAATTAAAGTTCGTTTTTTAAATTACCTATGAATGACTTAAATCTAAACTCTTAAATTTTTTCATATGATTTTTTGGCAAATATGAATTATTTTCTAAAATGAAAAATTTACTGTGAATTTTAGGAAAAAATTACCGTTTTAATCTGTTTCAATGAGAAGAAATTACATTAGGATCAGAAAAAATTACTGGTTAAATTTGTTTCTAACAGAAAAATAATTGTTTTTACTTTAGTAAAAATTACCGATTTTGCTTTCAGATACTGCACAGCTAATGGCGTAGCCGTACCGAAACGTACTAAAGCGTACCCGTACCGTACCCGAACCGTACCCGAACCGTAGACCGTACCGAACTCCGTACTAAAAAGCGTACCAAAAACCGTACCTTAAATTCGTATAAAAAAGGTTTAAGAAATCAATTATAAGGGAAAAATTGGTGAAAATAAATTTTTACCATTTTTAATTTCTTTTACTGAAAAAGTCAAATTTTATCTGAAAAGTGTGGGATAATCAATTTTGGGTTTTAAATTATAAAATTATAAATATTTTTTCATTCAAAAGATTCTTTATAATTTTTTTGAGTAAAAAATTTGAATAGCTTGTCACAAAATTTCAGATAAAATTTGACTTTTTTATTAAAAGAAATTGAAAATGGTAAAAAATTTTTTTTCACCAATTTTTTCCTTATAATTGATTTCTTAAACCTTTTTTTATACGAATTTTTAAGTATAGTTTTCGGTACGCTTTTTAGTACGGAGTTCGGTACGGTCTACGGTTCGCCATTTTTTCATCAACTGTGCAGTATTCTTTGTTAGTTCAAAAAAGGACCGAACAGTTCCAATCATTTCCTTCTATTATATATTTGATTTGAATTTTTGAATAGATTCATTCATAAAAGAAAGCAGAATTGTGAATAAAAATTAATTAAATTAATATAATTAAATTGTCTTCAATGATCTCATATGAGATTCTCGTTACCATTTTCTTATGAAATCTCAGTACTCATTATAATATATAATGAGATTTCATAATCTTTTTGAGTTCTCATGAGATTATGGTAACAAATAATTTATCATGCGATCTCATTGCGATTCGTACAGGATACATTTATAAAATTTAAGAAGGGGTTGTGAAGGATTTATAATTGCTCGTCCGTTTAAATGGTTTTTATCGTGCTTCCATGTAATTTTTTTCAATTTAGTCAGAAAGTAAACTTCACCGTAAAGATCAAATAATATTTTTTTAAATTTTATTATAAAAAACCTATTCATTTGTTTAGCCCAGAAAAATACGATTTTCTACATTTTTTTATTCAATAATTATCAAAGTATGCCAAAATGACATCGTTGGTGCTTCAAGTGTTAAGATTAATTACTTTCTAATGTTTTAATTTTAATACTATTTGCTTTTCAAAAAAGCAGTATTTTTTTCTTAAAAGTTTAATAAAGTAAATTTTTCCTGAATTTTTCAGTTGGTAAACTTTTCCTAAGTAAAAATTTCTCAGTAATTTATTCGGACCTGTAAGAAATCACTAATAATCGATTTTTTTTAGCGTAATATTTTTTTGTTAATTTGAGTTTTAGACATCGGTTTAGGGTCCTTGTTTACGAATTTCTAAAACCAGCTGATATCCAATCAAGCTGATAAAAGAGAATCTTAAATAAATTAAAACACATGTGTCTGCACATAAATATAAAAGCGCGAAAAATCGAAAATCTTAATATCCAATAATAACAGCTCAAGTAATAAGAAGTTTTCGGTTAAGTAAATTTCCTGTAAGTCAAAATTAACTGTACAATATTAAATTAGTTAATACGAGCAAAATCAATTAAATACAGTTTAATTATAGTCTAATTTACTAATTAGGTTAAACTGTTCTAAACAGAACGATGAGCAAGGGTGGTGCGTCTAATAGATTTTTCAAATTTTGGTGAACGCACTTAGTTTTTATAGAATATCAAATATTTTATCCTTCAATAGAATCAATTAACTTTCTAAAGGCTGAGCATATCCCTGTTAAATAACTAGGATTTTAACTAGATGACGTTTTCTCTAAAAAATAAAAATATCTTTTATTACTTTAGTTCTTTACAAGTTTGATCAAGCTTTTCATTTAACTGTTTCAATTCATTTTTAAATTGATCGATTTGTTTAATATAATCAAACGCTTTGTTGTCAAAATTTCTCTCATTCTCAACATATTGCTTAATTTTTTCATTTAAAACTGATTCTGTATTTGTTAATTTCTCAATTTTTTCATCTTTTTCCTTTAAAATTTTATCGAATTCAGCTTTCTCTTTTAAAGACTCTTTATTATTTTGCTAAAAAAGAAATATACTTTAAAAACTATAACTCAAAATGATAAATTTATTTAAAACTACCTTTTTTAAAGTATCAAGTTCTTTGACTAAATTTTTATATTTATCGTTCAAATGATCATAATCTCTAGAAAAAATTAAGAACCTTATGAATTTTTTTAGAAAACTTTCAAAAGGAATAAAATTCACCTCTCTTTGTTCCGTAATTCTTCAGATAATTTATTGCATTCAGCTTCTTTATCTGAGTATTTTCTTAATACTAAATCTGTATGAACAATTTTCTTGGCTAATGTCTGAAACTCATTTAATTTCAACTTGGTTTCATTCAAGTCCTTAATATTGAAGAAAAAAAAAATTTTCAATTTTTAAAAAATTTTTTTTAAGAAAATTTCAATTTTTTAACTTTTTTGGTTTGTTCACAATTTTCGCAATATGAGATCATTTAGAGTTCTAATTGGTTTATTCAATATTTAAATATTTATGTTTAGTCTTCTAGGTCATTTATTAATTAACATTGCTTATTTCTTCAATTAAATTTTTTTTTTTAATTTTTCAAATAATTGCAAAAGAAATTTTGCTCAAATTTTTATTTTTAGATTAATAATGTATACTTTGAAATAATTAATTTTCTAACTAAACATATTGTATTTTAAAAGCATTATTTTGAGTGGAATAATTTTGTCTTATAAGATCCTAGAATTAAAAAAAAATTCAACTACAATGAATCCTCGGTTATATCCCACACCACTTATATCCCATTTTGGATATATCTCCTAATTTTTTTTAAGAACGGATTTCCCATAGCTGATTTACATTAAAAAATTATTCAGATAAATCCCATGCGATATCCCATAATTTAGATATAACTCAATTTTTTCGCCTCCTTATTTCATCTAAATAACATAAATATGTTTCAATTATAAACCCAAGAAAAATTTTTGAAAAAATGATAGCGTCTATAAGCCGAAAGGTCGATAATTTCTAATGTAACAAAGAAAATAATTATTGAAGAAAAAACAAATAAAAAAAGTGATTTCGAATTGACTTCTCAGTTAATCGTTGACCAGTAAAATTAGTAGAAAAAAAATTTTTATTTGAATTTAGACGGTGACGAGTGACGAGCCTAGGTTAAAAAAAGTAGATTACAGAATGGTTTTTATTATACGACTTTAAAAAGTTAAATTTTATAATCCGAGATCAATTTTAAATTTTTTTAATAAAAATGTTTTTTACCATAATGTTAAATTAAGTAAAAATAAATTTTGTAAAAAAATTATATTGTTTTTTATAATTGCGAGGAACGAGCTGGCCGTGACGAGCTTAATAAGTATGAGTGGTGGGTCTTAATTGTGTGTAGTGCGGACTTTCAAAATTTTTATGTGGTTGAGAATTTAGGTTTGTATATGAAATAAAAAAAAATATTGCATCTTATTTTTTGAAAAATATTTAGAACATAGACGTTGCAAATATTGTTAATTTTTAGATTTGCTCAAAATTAAATTAATTCATTTATTCTCCTTCAATGTTTCATTTAAAATATGTATCTAAATGTTTAAAAAAAAAAGCTATTATTTTTTTAAGTGAGCTAATCTACTATAATTTATATTTGATTTATTTATAAGCCTTTTTGGCCGGTTCTTAAATCTTAATTTTGAATGATTGTTTAAACATTCATTCAAAATTAAGATTTATCTTTTCAAAAATTCATTAGTGATTATAAGAGTATTATAAGCCTTTTTGGCCGGTTCTTGCGCCTTAACTGAGAAATTGATTGTTTAAACATTCATTCAAAATTATAGTAAAAAATTTTTTTAATAAAAAAAATTTAATTTATTTTGACTATGGTACGGTTGTTAATTCTAAATACTTACAACAATTTTTAAACTAAATTTTTATTCCCTACATTCGAAAACCATTTTTCGTCAAATATTTGTATGACCGTAAATATATTAACCGAAACCTTCGGGAATATTGGGGAACTTCTGTGAACTTTTGGGAACTTCGTTGAACTTTAGAGAAATTCGGTGAAATCAAAAAGGCCGTGAAAGTTCATGACAATCACAAAGGGAACACGTGAATGACCAGCACTGTATTTTTAATTTATGTTATAAGGGTGTGAAATTTAAATTGGTTTTAACATTTTGGCTTTTTTTATTTTTAATTCGAATTTGTAAACGTTTGATTTTGTTAACATTTTGGACGTTACCGAGACAGTTAACAAAATCGAGGTTAGACTGTAAAAAAAAGCTAAAAAAAAATCCTGAACAATAGTGCTCAATTTTTTTAAATTTTTTTTTCGTTAAGTGTCCACCTATCGCCAAGTATGGCTTAGTATATTCTCAAACATCGCCCTGTTAGAAATTTTTTTTTAGTTTTTTGTAGTTGGGAGATGTACTGTTTTGTCTATTTGACCTAATTGCAATCCCTGGCCATGCCTTCCCTATAAAAATTTAATAACGTTTCGTTTATCGCAATAAAAAGCTCTGCTTCCCTATCTAATTTAGATCTATCCCATTTTACTTATATCCCCAAATATGACCTGGACAAAAGGGGGGATATAACCGAGGAATGACTGTATTTTTTAACGTAATTACTCGCTAATAATGACATGTCAATATCTAGAAAATCAGAAACCGTTCTTGGTCTTCAGGACCAGAGTCAAAATACAAAAAAATATCATTTTTTAATGTTAATTTCAACCAGTCTGGAATATTAATGTCAGCTAAAGGACATGGATCTTTAGGATAATCTGGTTTTGCTTTTTTTTGCTCACGCTAATTACTTGACGATCAGCACTGTAAGACGGTAGTCGGAGAATTACTTCATCTTCAAACGGCTTTTCCATTAAATTTAATATTTTTCGAGCTTTATTATCAGATACTGATGCATAATCTTTGATCTCACGTCGTCTCTCAAGTAGACTTATTCTTGTCAAATCAGGCTCATCAAGATGGTCGTCGTTGGTAACATAAAAATCACACTCTTCTCCAACTTTATCTGTAAAAGGTTGACCACCGGCCTTACAATTTCTTTCTATACATCGCCAAGAGATTTTATTTTTTTCTTTACTAACATATGAAATTTTAAAATAAAATCCTAAATGGTATAATTGCGGTTTTTTTTTTGAGAAAGTGTTACAAAAGCCTTAATTGAATTTGGCTTATTAAGCTCAAATAAATTAAAGCACTCACTTAAATTTTCCATTTTTTTTTCTTTAAAGTGTCAATTTTAATTATTTGTTGTTTTGAATTTTTTTTTATGATCAAGCCATTTTGAGACTTGCGAATTTAATTTTGCTCAATTAAAACTTGCCAATTTTTTTTTTTGTTTTTTTAATATAGCTATTTTGAATGTCTTATTTTGATCATTGTTATTTTAATACACAGTCAGATAATGACATGTTATTATATACGAAAATGGGCCTATTTTTTGTTTTTTTTTTATAATATGATACGGCAGCATACTATATTGGATAATAGAGTGAACTGTGAGCTTGAAAACCGTGAGAGGTGTTTTTGCCATAATGCATCGAGCTGAGTTCTTTGATTAAGTTGATTTTTACTGTTGCATTTTTTAGTTATTTGCAATTAACATGCATTTTGTCTTGATAACGTTAAGTTTTAAACCCCATTTTTGCGCAAATTTATTGTGGGCTAGTCAATTTTGAACCCACGTGAACTTAATATTTATATGCAATTTAACTTGTAAAATTTTATAGGTGGTGATATAAAAATTTACAAAAAAAAATAAGTGTAGATTTTAATGTTATTACATGATACTACACACTGAAAAACTCAGATCCTTTTGGCGATAGACCGAGTAAAAGATCAAGGTAAAATTTTAAAAGAAATAGACTACTGTTATTTGTGAAATTATTTGACCTTTTAAAAATAAATTATAAAAATAAATATACATTTCTATTTAATATGAATTTATTTTTTACTGTGAATTAGGAGCTTGTAAATTTTTATGTCACCACGTATAAAATTTTACAAGTCAAAAATTGTATGTAAATTTTGAGTTCACGTGGGTTCAAAATTAACTAGTCCCATTTATTGATTTTGTTGATTGCTTTTTGTAAGAATTTGTTTATTTTTTTTTAAGCTTTTAAAATTTGTTCTTGTTTTTATAAGTTCCTTTATAATATCGTTAATTAAAATTGCAAAGAGCAGAGCGCTTAAACAACCACCCTGAGGAATGCCTGCTTTAATTGGTTTTATAGTTGAATCGATCTCATCATGAATTTGAAAACATTCTCTCCTCTAAGCATGAACGAATCCAGTTTCCAATCATTACCGGGCACCTGTATTTGTGTATTCTATGAATTATATTAAAGTACAGTATAGTATCGAACGCTTTTTCGAACTCGAATAGAATAAGACCGGTTTTTTTTTTGTTTTATTAAGTTTCTGATTGTTGGTTCGATAATTTTAAAAAGTAAATCTTGTGTTGACCGGTTTTTACGAAAGCCTGATTATTCATTTATTAAAATTTTAGGTTCTTCTGTCCAAGAAGTTAGTCGCTCATTCAATATTCTCTCAAGAATTTATCCAAGACACTCCAAAAATGAAATTGGTCTAAAAGATGGGGGCTCGTTCGGATCTTGCGATTTTTTATGGATGAACATGCAAATGAAAATGAATTTTCATTTGGATGTTTTCAAAAAGCACTAAAACATTGTAGTTTCGGAAAATTTCATTTGAAAATATTTAATATTTTATACATCAAGTTTCAAGGTTAATCAACAGGCTAGTGCCCTTATCTATTGCTAGACTGATTAACACTTCATTTATTCAAAATTAATAAAATTTAATTGTTTTTTAAAAATAATACAAAATTTTCCAAAAAAAAAAAAAAAAAAAATTTATATAAAAAAAACGTTTCCTAAAAAACAAAACATTTTAAATTTAAATTTAATTTATCAAAAATCTTTACGGCTTTTTCATATATCAAGTTAATGTTATTAAACATCGATAATTTAAATGTACTAAACCTAAGTACCAATTTATCAACAATGAATTTATTCGATAATCTTGAATAAATATATTTAAATGTATTTTCACCACTTTTTGTTCTTGATCCACATTCAATTAACTGGTCTTTGTTTCTTAAATCATACATGGTACTAACTTTTAAAAATGGTGAAGTGTCCTGATTAGAGCGCGTCGACTGGATGAAAATATCTTTTTTTTATTCATTTTACTTTCTTTTTATTACTTATAATTCTTAATAAACATTTTAAAATAACAACGAACCTATTTATTTAGTCCTATTTATCCCATTACAAGTCATTAAAATAAAATAATTTTATATATGAGTATTATTTTTCTATATTTTTGCTTTCTGTGGTTCTTTGATGCGCCAAAAAAGAGGTAATTTACAAAATTATTTCATGATCTTTAGCGAAAATTCATTTAGTCATGTGAATGACCACATCAGTGTGAGGAAAAAAGCCGATCAAAACAATTTAGAATTATTATGTGCTGAATCTTAGGTTTATAGCGTAATGCCTTGCAGCTTGTTGCATTGCAATTTTTTTCAAAATTTCAATTTTTATTGCTGCATTTAAATTTTATTTTTAAATATTTTTGAAAATGGATAAATGCGGCATCTATCGGCGAAAATTTGCCAATAAATTTAACGTCATTTAAAGTCAAATTAAAGATTCAATGCAGCAATTATTTTTAAAATTAATCTCAAATATTTTTAAATATTTTTTATTTGAATTATTTTTTTTTTAAAAAATAATCTCACTTAAATCCAAAACTAAAAAAAGGCATTTAAACCCGAATCTGAAAAATTGATTATAAAACTCTTTTTATAAATTAATAAAAAAAGGCTCAAAAATTTTTTGTCATTTAAATTCGAATCATAAATTAATTTTATAAAATTGAGTTAATTCTTTAAAATAGCAAGGCATTACGGTACATAAATTTTAAAAAAATGTTAAGTAATTTTTAAAATGGGATCATTTAGTACTTGAAAAAGTAGTTTTAGCATATTTGAAACTTAGTCTTAGTATCATTTTTTCATCATTCCGAGGGATGGATCTTTAAAAGCAATATCAAAGAAATAATCCTATTTTTCAATCGGATTTCTGGAAGATAAGATCCAAACAAAATGTATTCTTAATTCTATAATTGAATTTTTAAAGATTAGAGATCCTTAAATGTCATAAAGAAAAAAATCTAGGTATAATTTTTTAATTTATAAACAATTTTTTTTTCTTTGAATGACGATTGTATAACAGTAAATGAATGATACATTTTAATAAGCTTGATTGAATATTTTTAATCCTCCGATCAATAATTTTCTTTTAGTTTATTTAATTTTAAAGTAAAACTTTTGAGTGCTTTTTTAAAGCTTAATTTATCATAAGATTGATGATCCCTGACAATCACGCAAATATTTCTTTGAGAGTGCTTTTTTTTCATTTCCTAGTTTCGATATGACTGCAAATGTCTTTTTTTTATTAAACACTTTTTCAGCAAAAAGAACTCTAAAGAAGAAACATGTTTTTGTATGTATTTTTTTTTCTCATGAAATTAGTCAACTCTTTCCGAAAACTAATGCAATCATTCTGATAAAAATCATCTTGACGCTAATTTAATTTCTAATAAAGATTTTATAGTCAAAGAAAAAAAAATCTACTTGATATATATAAAAACTCCTAGGCTTTTTTCTTTTTAGCTAAAAAGACTTTCTTCTATATTAAATCATCAAAGCTTTATCTATTTTTTTTCTAAAGAATTTTATATTAACAGAAATAAATATGATGGTTTCTAATAAAAACAAAACTTATTTAGTTTTATGCAGCATCAAAATAAATGAAATTTATCATTGCCAAAAAATAAAATATCATGGGTAAAATTTTTTGAACAAAAAATCCGACTCAAATATTAAACTTAGATAATTTTTTTATACATTACGTTAAGCTTACTTAGTCAATAGGATAAAAACAAAATTAAAATTAGAGTTAAATAATAATATCATATCAATAAAAGGGAATAAATGGCAAGATTTTTTTTCTATTTTACATTTTCAAAATTTTTTAATTGCGTAATTAAATATTTTTACAATTCATTTTCATGTTAAATTTTGAAATGTTATTACGCAATTTTTTAGAAAAAATTAAAATAGAAAAAAAATCTTGCCAAATACAATTTTTTAAATATTAAATTAAGAAACTTAAGCAAATTTTTTTGACAGGAAGAAGACAAAGAGTGATACTTGGTAAAATTTTTTCTTCATTGAAAGAGGTAATTAGTGGTGTTCCACAAGGCTCGGTATTGGGGCCGATCCTTTTTGTCATTTTTATAAATGATTTACCAGATAAGATCAAAAATGTTATTAAATTATTTGCTGA
>NTPY01000028.1:6060-18181 GCA_002922825.1 Brachionus calyciflorus | reverse complement strand
ATCGTTCAAATGTCGGGATAAATTAACAATTAAAAAACTTACATCTTTGGTAAGGCCTCACTTAGAGTATGCAGTTCAAGTATGGAATCCATGATTTTACAGGCTACTATAGTGCAACTAATCCTTGCACTCCGTTAGAGGCTGGCTTATAGTCATCCTTTATCCATAGCCTTATTATTATTATTATTATTATTAAATTCTGCAGAAAACATTTAAAAAATTTAATTATTCAAAAAAACTTTAATCGATTTCAAAAATAGTGGGAGGTATAAACAACCGATGCATTTTTTATCATTAATTTATTTTTGGTGCTTTCCAAATTTTAGGACAAAAAACAAAAAAGGGTGAAAGGGTACAAAAAAAGGGAAAAAAAGTTCAAAATCATTAAATATATATGTCATCGTAAATTTTGATAATTACGAAACCTAACAAAGATAAAATAGTTGATAATTTTACAAAGACTTATTCTCTTTATAAACAGAAACAAGATTCTGGTAGAAAAAATTTTCAGCTATTCTATGATTGTTTTTTCAGCCAAAAAGATTGAGGATTGAGATTACTAAGTACTTTAGAAAAAAGATATTTAAAAAAATTTACACACCAAACTTTGAGGATCCTTAACTTTGGGAATACTTAATCTTTTTCGATTAATAAACTAAATTTTTAAAGAAAAAATTTTTCGCTATCGATTAGCACTATTGCAGCAAAATTTATTAAAGTTTGAGGATGCTAAGTAATTTTGAAGTAAAAATTATCAAAATTTACGATAACATATATCAAAATATCTAATCTAAAAAGGGTTTTCTTATGTCATTTTTTATCGGTTGTCCATCCATGAATAGTGGCTTCGAAACCAAGTTCTTCTATGCATGCATAATTAAATTTTCTGAAGCAAAGTTAAACAATCTTTTTAAAAAAAGGACTTGTTCGTAAAGCAAATTTATTTAACAAAAAATTTAAAAATATATTCCGTAAAAGTATATTTAATTGTTCACGTCACTCCAATATTTCGCTAAGCTCAGAACTAGCTCTTGAGGGAACCGATGTTTATTAAAATTTAAAGATCAAAAGGAGTTAATGATGAATTCTCTTGGATAATTCCTCGAAGGTCGTCGAAGTCGGTAAATCACTAGAATTTCTGAAAAATCGACCACGATTATTTTTTGCCGAATTATTATTTTAGAAATAAAAAACACTTAACAGTCATACTTCGTTTATATTACAATATCGACTTTATGAACTTTTCGTGATATAACTGAATTGTGATACAATCGGAATATTGTCTAAAATTTTGTAAATAAAAAAAATCAAATAAGTTTTAATGTCCTAATAAACCTTATTTAGAAATTTATCTTCTATTTTAACAGTTGAAAAATTATCAAGTTCAATATTTTTACTCTCTTAACTTGACTATTTTTTCAAAATCCTAACATTCATCGATAGAATATTTTCACAGTATTTAAAAATTTTTGGACTTATTATTTATAATATTTTTAAATTTTGATCATTCAGTGTGAAATAATTGAACATATTTTTAATTATTTAGTATTATCGTATATCTCTTAGAAATATTAGTGACACAAATGAAGTGAGGGTGTAAATTAAGTGAGTTTAATATTAGTTTAATTCAATTTAAATGTTCTATTCTGAACAAATTTAGAGAAATTACTTAAATTTGATTCAAATGGAAAGACTATAAAAAATTTTTCTCAAAAATCAACGGAAAAAAAAGATTTAATAAATCCAAATGTCCATTTCAAATTTCATGAAAGGCCATTCACGAATTCCAAATGTGAACGTTCATGAAAAACAAAAAGCCAAAAATTGCCGTTCAAACGTTTTCATGAACGTTCATCAGCTTTCATAAGTGTTCATGGTATTAATTTATATTAAAAAAAAATTGATATTTTTTTCGTGAAAAATTAAAATTACATTTTTTGTTTGTAAAACTTGATGATTATGTCCTCGTAATTGGTTAGGTGAACAAGCATGGTTTCAAAGAAAAAAAAGAAAATGAAACTATAAATATAAAATGACAATTTTAGACTTACTTTTTGGTAAGTAAGTTTTTAAAAAATGTTTTTTGATAATCTTTTTCTTGCTTTCTTAAAAACGAAAACATGCTTTGTTTTTTTGTAAGTGAAAATCTTGTAATTTTACTGCAAAAATCTTTTTTTATCACATACCATCTTGGTCATATTAGCAAAGGTCTTTTTTTATGACGCAGCACCATAAATTCAATTTGAGATTCAAGTTTATACTGAATATTCTAAATATTGGAAATAGCGTATTCCGTTGCTAGATAATGAAGCATAATAACTTGCATACATGCTTAACATAATAACGTCTTTAAGGCCGCACCAAAGATGATTTTTTGAGGTTTAATGGGGCACTAAATATGTAATTTAAGCCGAAAAATTCGAAAAAATAAAAATTAGCAAAAATTATTTTAAAAATATTTTTTATTCAGCCAGCAACAAATTAACATGGGTGTGACGGTAATTAGCGCATACGACAAAGGCTCATCTTAAGTTATGATGCTGCATTATCTAGCAAAGGAATACGGTTTTCAAATATTAAAACCTGATAGTCACGTGAATTCATACAACTGATTCACGTGTTGCATCAAATTTTGCTCAAATCGACAGTACGGTTTAAACCGTAGTAAAAAATTAGTACGGTTCGGGTTGGCTAGGGGTACGGTACGGTTCGGTACGGGTAAGCTGTTAATTCGGTAGAAAAGCTGTATTTGATTGTCTCATAATTATTTCACATTCTTGTAACCATGAAATTTTTTTTTTGTATAAAATCGATTTGGCCAAAATTTTTTGAGCTTTTTAAGAATACTCGAAAATTTCATCAAATTGGAAAGCATAAAGTTCTCTTTATTTTGATACTGGAAGCTCTCTTTGGCAATTAAATTTAAAAATGAACTCAAACGATTTCCACACACAAAATTGATTCTATAGATTTGAAAGAATATTAATTTTTTTAGTTTAGTTTTTAACTTTTAAAACCAAAGCCTTTAGAAAAATAAGACATATCTTGAAAAAAAGAGTTTTTAGACACAAATTTAGGTTCTTTTTATTTTACTATTTGAGCAACATTACACTAATCAGTATTATTTTTAAGAATTTAAATCTAAAAACCTCTAAAGCTTGCTTTCAAAAAAGAACCCGAAGCATCAAACTACCAGAAGCCGGTTTACCACATAAAACGTTTTCGTATTTATTAAAATAAATTCTAATAAAAAGCTTTTAACATTCATTCTCAATAAATAAATTAAATTTCTGTATATTTTTAAGCAGAGATTATGTTCTTATATGAATTTGGAAGTCATTTTTTAGAAAAAAATTAACAATTTAGGAATTGTTTTCTAATCATTTAAATCTGTATGGCAGAGAAATCTTATCGATTTATCGTGTCTAAGCTCCAAAAAAAAAGTGACGTTAGGTTGATTAAATTATGCATAAACAAAAAGACAATACTGCATTAGTAAGCCGGAAAGAAATAAATAGCTTTTATCATGCATATTTTTTTCTTTCCTAATATAGGAAAAAAAAAGTGAAAGACTAAAAAGTTGATGAAAAATTTTGATGAAGAAAATAAAGGAATTTTTATTTTTTTTTATTTATAAATAAAATTATTTAAGAACTAAATTAAAATTAAAAAAAACACTTTTCACATAATTATTAAATTGATCCATTTCCTTCCTGTATTCGGTATTTAGAAATTTTTGGTGATCCTGAGGCTTCTTTATTATATTTTTATATTTTTCAAATACTGCTATTTCTTTGTTACTTACAAACTATTTTTTTAAAAATTTTATAAAAACACTCTCTTGCTTACTCAATTGGTAATTTAGTTAAAATGAATATTTGTTGTTTTAACTTAATCATTTGAAAAAATTTTCATTTTCAATTTATAAATTTAGTAAGAAAAAAAAATATTTGCCGCAGTTGTCTTAAAGTTTAATCAAATAAAGATTTTGTTATTTTTGCGAATGACAATTTTAATTTAGTGTTTTTTTTATTTACATAATATGATGCTCAATTTGTTTTGACGAATTTAGGATTTTTTTAAAAATTTATCTAGAAAAATAAAATCATTATTTTTTCAAAAAAAAAAGATGTTTATATTGAAAGGAAATAAATCGATTGACAGTTTTAGGTTTTATCTATACAAATATTTAATATTAGAAATTTAGTGATTTGCCCTTAGCTTTAATGTAAAAAGGAAATAAACTTAGATTTACATATGAAAGGTTAGAAATTTTTATTTTAGTATTTAATTTAGAAAATTTCTCTTATTTACCAGAGTTATACCCAAAGTTACTATGCAAAAGTTTCATTATTTATTTGAAATTTATTATTTATAACAAGGTTTTCAAAACTTTACTGAATTATATAATATAAATCAGTTAATATGGTATTTTGGTTCAAATAGACACTGAATTGTAATTCGGGTTATTAGAGAGGCTAATATTTTTGAGTTCAGAGATATGAACTTTAAACTCCCTCTTTTTACCCAAATTTTAAAACGCAGATTGCTGTTTTCTTGAAAAAACGACTACTTTTGTTTTTGAATAAAAATTTTGTACTGACTCCGGTCGAGAATTTTGATAGTTGCGAGGTGAAATTAATTTACAATTTTTTTGCATGTGACTACTAATAATGAGCACATAATAGAATAACTTCAAATAAAAAAATAAAGATAAAATTTTTGACTAAATCTTTTTGAAGTTAACTCTCCAATTTTTTTAATTAAAATTGGAATTAAAATTTAATTTTATACTAGAAAAAAGGCCGACTTTGGGCTTTACTATTGAAAAAAAGATTCAGTTTGACATATCCTCTTAAAAAAATTGTTATAACATGTTATCGATGGGGATATAATTTTTAATGCGTAATGAAGATTTTCTCCATTTATGCGTAAAAATTCACTCATACATGTGTAAAAAATGCAAATTTGACCAATAAAAAAAACATAACAAATCATACGTATAAATGCGGGAAATCCTAAAATACGCATTTTAGCTCATTTTCACTGATTTTTACACATTTATGCGTAGTTAAAAATTTACAGTGTAGAGTTAACCCGAAATTCAATCTTATTTCTAAGAGGAGTAGGCAAAGGCTTACGATAATAGCGTTTCACCTTTAATCAAAAGATTAAATTAGCCTTATCTAAGGGTAAAAAGAGGGAGTTTAAAGTTCATATCTCTGAACTCAAAAATATTAGCCTCTCTAATAACCCGAATTACAATTCAGTGTCTATTTGAACCAAAATCAGCACCATAGTATTTAATTTTTGGATTTTAACAGGAAAATCTAAAACCAAGTTAAATCTAAATGCTAATTGAGCACGTTCGAAACATGTTTCTAAACATTTTGTAAAAATCATCAATCTTTTCGTAATGTTCTGCTGTGATTAATTACAAATATATTTAAAATGAATATTCTGTTTCAGTTTTGTTTCTATTAAGTGTCGTTTTTTTTACAAAACTGCTTTGCTTGAACAATGAGTAAATATTGACCATGTTTTCATTAATTTTTTTTTGATTGTACTTTATTAATAATTTAAACATTTTAGACGACTCATTAAAAAAGCTTCGAAATTTATATTTTTAGAATTGTGAAAATATTCAAGCTTTTTGAAGAAAGTTGTACGCCAATTGATAAAGCAAATATTCAAGTTTTCTAAATCCTTTCTTTTTTTATTCGAATTCTTAATATTGGTACAGTCAAATTTTGTAAAGCAATAATTTACTCATCTTACTTTTTTGTCTTAATTTTGTAAAGCAATAATTTACTCATCTTACTTTTTATGTTAGCTTTCCCAACTTCCACTAAGCATATTTTTTTGAATTATTTTTATTTTATTTTATTTATTTATTTACAGGGCCGCCTTCTCGACCAATTATAAAGCACACCATAAAAAAGTGTGCTTAGTGAAATTAAATTTAGAAGAAAATTTTTTCGAATTATATGAAAAAGCACCAAATTTTCAATTTATTCGCTAAAAATTTTCATTTAAATAACTTTTGAATTAGAAAACAAAAGAGTTACCGCATTTACTCGAAATTAAGAATAATTCAAATTATTATTTTTTTCTTTTAATTGAAGAAATAGAATCAATTTTTTATTTTTAATTCGAATTATTTTGCAATCGGTCTTTAATTAGAAAGTAAAATTTTATTTGGGTTAAAAAATTTGAAAAAAAATCACTCTATTAGAAGTACCGGTATATTCTTGATTTCGAGGAAAAACGATAAGAGTCAAAATAAACGGTTTGTGAAAAGGATTATGTTGAAAAAAATGAGAAAATCTTAAGTAATCTAACTAAAGTTATCATTTTTATGATTATCTATACAAAGATAAATTTAAAGCTTAATAAAATAAAATCTAAATTTTTTAATTCTTTTTCTAAATACTTAAGATTTTAAATTAAAACCGATGATAAAGTTTTGATAAAAAAATTCTGCTTTTGTTTGGTTTTTTAATTTAATTAATCTCATGATAGAAGTAATCAATCATAACTTAATAAAGAACAAAAATTAGACTTGATTTTATTTGTAATCTCAGTGATAAACTAAAGATTTTAATATAAATTTTTTTTTATTAATTCCATTCAGATTTATCAAATCAATTTGTTTTCTATTTTAAATGGAAGAAGGGTTCTTTTTGCCTAAAGAAAACATGAGTTTTTTTTTAAAATAACATATATAAACAAAATCTATTGAGAATTTTTTTTTTAAATCAAAAATTTTAATATTTTTGAAATAAAAATTTTCACTTCCATAAAATTTTTTTTTAAAGAAATTTATGTGGCGAAAAAATCAATTTTTTTTATTTTCTTCTTTTTTTTTTGAATTAAAAATAAATTTTTTTCCAATCGATCCGAAAATTTTTTTCAATATTATTTTATTTTTGTTTTAATTTTTAAAGTTGAATAATTTTTAACTAAAGGAAGCAAATTACGTTTTGAAACTACAATTCCAGGATTTTCTTATAAATTAGACACTGTGAATTTATCCTAGGTGACATATATTGTGAATTATTTTTGTCTAAATACAAAAATTATGCTATTTATTAGATAATTTTTTTTCTAGCTTTTAAAAATCACAAAACAAAAGAAATATCAGTAGGTTTTGTTATATGTTTTTTTTTCTTCTAAATCCAAATATATATTTAGTTTCCGTTATTATTGTTTATTCACATTATTAATAATTAAAAATAAAATTAATTTTTTTTTCTTACGAAACAATAATTATCAACGGGTTCAGATCGTTTATTTTTTTAAAATTTTTTGTTTTTGAAAAAAAAAGTGACGTTTCTTAGGCATTTTAAATTAAACGAATTCAAGAATAATCTTTTTGTCTGCTTTTGACGCCATAGAAAATTTAAAAATCTTTTTCGTATTCAATTATTTTTCCGTTAAAACTATCTTCGTCCAAATCGGATTTAGAGAATTCGTGACCAAAATATCCTGATTTTGATGGTGTCGTTTTTCAATTTTTTTTTCCATTTTTAAATAATGAATCTTAAAAAAATCCTTTTTCGATTTTTTATAAAGTATTTTATCCTCTTTATCTGAAAATATGAACAAAAATTTCCTGCTATTGTTTAGTGTGACATATGTATGCTAATGATGGATCACAATATTTTTCTTTCTATAATTTAGTCGTAATTTAAACTAAAAAAAAACTTTTCTGTTTTTTTATGAAATTTGTTAATTGTATTGAACGTGTATTTTTATTTTAATTTTAGGATTCTTCGGAAGAAAATATTTCATGTTTTGAAAATTTAGGGTTTAAGTAAAACTAATCCTAAAAGAGTTGATTAAAATTTTTTTAAAATTTAACCTTAAATTTTCACCTATATTTTTTTTATGAAAATACTATACAATATAGGGTTGTTAATTGAATTAGAACTTTAAACCTTGAAGTTTCTGAAGAAATTTCAACTTTAATTTTGTTATTTTTCAAGGTTTCTTCTAACCAAATGTTTTACCTTGAAATTTATTTTCTTTGAGGTTTAATAATTTTTCTCATTTTTGAAATTCTCAAATATTCTATTATAGGCTAAAATTTTTTAATTGACCCTAAAATAAGAGAGGACATGGTGTCAGCAGTGATTAGGACCATCAAAAGTTAATTTTTTCTTGCTCGCTAAAGTTTCAAGTAAATTTTTTTAAAGTTTAAAATGTTAAATCAAAATTCAATTTCTAAATAGTTCAAAAAATTGATTTTCCAAAGTTTTAGATTTTATTTCAATATAAAAGTGAAAAACTTTATAGTTTAAAAACTTCAATTAATAACCCTATTGCAACACATTTTTTGGTATTTATGAATTTCTATTTCAGCTCATTCAAAGAGACCTAAGGCCAAATCTAGCTATCTACGAGTCCATATATTTTAAAAAAATCTAAAAAACCAAATTAGTTCGATGACTTTAGGACTACTCCAATTAGAACTAATCTTAAAAAAGAAGGAGTTAGTCCTTAAATAATACCATCAAAATAAAATGAAACTTTGAAGTAAATCTTAACTAATGAATTTCGATATTTTGTTTTTAAAAAAAGTAAGATTTCTTTTGATAAAACAAAAGCTCTAATTTTTTAAACATAATGCTCAGTTTTATTTCAAAGCAATTTATGGATTAAACTTGACCAGTTGGTCACATATTACAATTTACCTCTGTAAAACTGTATTTAATAGTTTTCAAATATTTTTGTCTAAAATTTCAATAAAATAAAATTAAAACCTGTAAAGAAAAACTTAAGCGTCTTAAACAACAATAAAAAGGTTTTTTTTTTTTAATTTTTAGTTTACTTGTTTAAAATAGGGAATCAAAATAACGACGACCAAATCAGACTTTACTTCGCAGATTTGCATTCAGACATTCATAAGTGAACTTCATTAAGCTTTATATGAATTGCAAAATCCTATATTATTACAAAAACTAGGTATTTGCTATGAAAAGCTAAGAAATTAAGGTTTTCTAGGATTATTCTTACCTTGTTAAAGTGCACTAGTGCACTTTACTGTATAAAAGTATGTCTTAAGTTTTATTTATCTTCTTTAACTTACTTAATTTGAATATAATATTCTAATACATAAATGTTCGAGCGATGTTCGGAATAAATTTTTACTGGTATTAGGGGATAGAAAAATATTTTTCTACTTAATTAATTTGGCATTTTTCCTCGAAATTTATTCGAAATTCGTATAATTTTTTGTCATCTAAAATTAAATTATCTCGGGTTAAATACATCATGTATTTAAAAAATAATAAATTAAAAGAAAAATCAATTTTCTTTTTCTCTTTTTTTGGGTTCAAATTTTATTCAATATTTCGAAAATAAATTCCACATTTCTCACTATTCAAAAAAAAATTTTTTTAAGGGTTAAATGCGTAGGAGTTCAAATGACACATAATATAGCAAAGCATTACGATAGTTAAATAAGTTTATAAAATGCATTTTAACAGGTTTTTATGTAAATCACAAATTTTTCGAAGTTAAAATTTCGGTTTTTTTTAGATTTCAAAATAAAGAAAAATTTTTTAAAGGATTGGAAACAATTCAAAAATTTAAAAATAAGTAGACACTGGGAAGATATCCAAACTCAACAAATATTACAGTGTTGAAAAAAATCAATTATAAAATTCTAATTTCAAACTTTCTGAAATTTTAAAAGCAAAAATCACACTCAAAATATGAATTTGATAAAGATTACAAATTTCTCTTTATCTAAAAAATGGGCGCTTTTGGGCGAAGGAATAAGATAAATTTTAACTTTTAAGATCTAGTTTATCGTAATCCCATTTCAGTCAAAAGATAGCAATTGATATACTAAAAAATCACTTTTTTGGGAATTTAGATTTTTTTGAAAATTTTCAAGATGTTAATTTAACCTCTTATAAATCTTCAACATTTACTAAAAATAATAATATGCTCTAGTTAATAATCCTCTTTAACAATGAGTAATTCCCAGTTAATTTAAAAATACTGCAAACACACTGAAATAGAGACTGAAACAGATATATTTCATTTTTTAAAAATGGGAACGGTACTTTAAAAAAAATAATTTTTTAAATTAATTAAGCGTGAGAAAATAAAAAAATTAACAAGTCCAAATTTTTAATTTTTGAAAAATTTATTTTATGAACCGAATAGAGCGGTTTTATTTTTTTTGAAATTTGCGATTTGATTGGTCTCAGAGTAGTTTCAGTGGCTCTTCTACTGAGACAGCTATGTCTCATATTTATCGAATTCAATAAAAAAAATGATTAAATACATAATGAAGTATAAATAAAAAGAGACGTGATTTTTCATAAATTTGGAATTTGAAGCATCATCGTTAATAAGCAGTGAGAGTAATTTTGAGAAATTAAACAGAAATAGTTCGTAAAATCGAAAAAAATTTAAGTGATTTGTTTTAAAAGAAATTTTTTTAATTATTTTAATTTCAATAATTAGAAAAAAAACACTAAATTTTATTTTGTAAATATTTTGTTTTGTTCAAATAAATATTATAATCCTAAAATATTTTTTTAAGATTTTACTAAACGTCTTCTGGGATATGTTCGTAATTTATATAAATATGAATGTTAAAATTGATTTTGAAATTTTAAAATTGATTTTGTTTTTTTTTTACACGAGAAAGTCTATACTATGAAGTTTTTTAGTGTTTTACTATTGTCGTAATTTTTTTCAGCGGGTGTACAAAGGAAATGGGGCGATTTGGGTCCAAATCCCAAAAATGAACTTTTTCGGTATTCGAGCTGATTCTAAATTTATATATTTAATGATTTTGTGAGCTTAGTTCAGGAGATAAAGCCCATGAAAGTTTAAACATGTCAAAGGCTTCAAACGGACATATCTTGGCCAATTTTCAAAGTAGAGACTTCAAATTTTTAGCAAAATACTCAAAATTGAATGAGGATTCAGAAAATATTAATTATGTATATAAGTTTTCATAAAAGTACCTGTCAAATTCAGAAAAACCTAAATTTTGGGGTTTTGACCTTGGGGGTCCTCCATGCCATAAGACCTTCGACCCGAAAAAAAAACTTTTTAATCGTATTTCCAAGCTAGATAAACATATTAAAAAATCAGATCTCTGCTCGCTGAAAGCTTTCGATTGATATATAATAATTATATTCTTACCAAATAACAACCAAAAATGTAAATTCAGTAAGGTGGCAAAAATGAGTTTTTTAAAAAATCATGCTCAATGGATTATATATAATTTTGAGTTTACATATCCTAAATTTTTTCATTCCTTCCAAATTAAGGACAAAAAATAACCTAGAAACCATTTTTGATTAATGCCGCTTTTCTATTGACTTCATCGAGGTTAAAACACTTTTCTCGCTCTGGAAACCGCAAAATACGATTTTTGACGATGCATATTTTTTCTCAGCTCGCTGTAAGCCTTCAATTTATATATAACCCATTGAGCATGATTTTTTAAAAAACTAATTTTTACGACTTCGAGTACGGTCAGAGTACGGTACGGTACGATCTGAGTACGGTACGCTACGCTACGGGTACGGCGTTAATTCGGGAGCAGTGCAGTACTATACGAATTTTAATAAATTTTAATTATTTTTATCCTTAAAAATGGAAAATGAGATTACCTGAACGTCGCAATTTTTAGATAATGATGATTCTTATTCCAAATTTTATTAGGAACAGTTTTATTTGTGATGAGCAATCGTTATTTTTTATAAAACTATTTTGATCAAAATTTTCGACCTAAAACTCATTTAAGACTAACCGAAAAATATATCAAATTTTAGGAAATAAATTCTATTTATTTTGATATCATTAGCTTTAAAAAATCGGTTAAACTCATTATTAAATTTAATTTTGAAATTAGATTTTTTTCAATTTCACGGTCAATCAACAGGCTAGTGTCCAAAATTCATAGTTTATGATCACAAAATATTGAGAATACATTTCTCTACAATTTGATATACAGTACATCTCTGAAATAAGTTGACAACTTTTTAAGCAAATCTTAAGAGGGTCTTAAGACATGCTTAAGAGGCGTCTTAAGACGTCTTAAGCAACTCTTAAGCAAGTTTTAAGCAAAAAAAATATCGTCTTAAGA
>NTPY01000048.1:4935-15875 GCA_002922825.1 Brachionus calyciflorus | reverse complement strand
AATATTGATATTCAGTAATATATATTTTTGATTTAATTTAAACAAAACAAAAAAGAGTTTGACAAAACAAGATCATCTTTTTAGACCCAGTAAAATCTTTTGAAAAACAATTGTTATGTTAGTTTTGAAATTTTTTTAATACATTTTTTTCATATTAAACATAAGCAAAATAGCTAAGGGAAATGCAATTTTTTATTTTTTTTTCACCACAATGTGCAACTTGGAAAGTTGCACAGTTAATGCTCGAAAAACAGTAAAAAAAATTCTTTTTTTCCTCTTTATTATGAGTTAAAGTTTTTGTACTGTTTTTTTGTACCGAAATTCACAATGCCGGCAAGCACCAGAATTAGACGAAGGGGGTTTATGTAAAGGCATAGCTCGCAAAAAAGTTTTCGGATTTATTCAGAGTATGGAATGTCGAAAATTTTTTCAACAGTCAAATGTTTAGTTTAAGGGTCAAAGAGACCTTTGTCTCGTAGTCCCATGTGTCTTGGACACTAAACCATTCAGATTCATTCATTCATTCATTCATTTTTTGCTACGGCTTCGTTTTTCTTTTTGATTTGATTAGTAAAATAAATCAATGAAAAATTTATGTAAATAATTTCTTTATGCAATTACTGAGGTTCAATTTTTAAAAATTTTGATAATTAAATTTTTTCAAAGATAAATAAATGGAACTTACTAAAAAATAATGTTGAAAGTTAGAAAACTTACTATATTAAAGTAAACTCAATTATTATTTTGATTGGTACTTATAAACGTTTTTTGTGGATATAGTACAATATAAACATGATTCGAAATGGTAAATAAAAAGACCGTTTATTTTTTTTTGATTAAGTATAATTTTATAATATTATTTAAAAATTTTTGCGAAAAAATAGAAAGCCGTTGGAATAATTAATTAAGATTATTTTTGTATTTTTGATCTTTTAAACATATTTCAAGATATTGTGAGTAAAAAAAAACTCAGTCCAGCAGACAAATGAATTTTTAATTATTTATTCAAAGTTGATTTCAAAAAAAATTTTTGAAAAATTATAAAAATATTTTTTTGACTTGCAAAAAGATTCTTTAAAAAAGTATCATATAAAATTAAGAAATTTCTGTTGTCGTTTTCGAGAAAACAAAAAGTCCTATAAAAAACTAATTCGAAATTTGAATTCAGCGTAAAAAGTTCCCTTAGAAAACAAATTTAAAAAATTTTTAAAAATCTATTTCACTAAACTACGGTTTATGTGTTCGACCGCTTCGAAAATTTGTTCTTCGAATTGTTCAGAATTTTCTTATGTTTCGATATTTTTTCGCTTCGTAATTATTGCTACTAATGGTTTAAGTCTAATGGTTTAATCTTGCTTAGTTTTTTATTTATTTTAACATTTTGGTCTTGCGTGAAAGCTCGTAAAATTTGATACTAGAAAATTGATGATCGGAATTTGAAAAAAAAAAATTTTAATATTAAACATTTAAGATTTCTTAATTTTGTAAATTCAGTCCTTTAATTTTTATTTATTTTTTGAAGCTCATTGGTGTTGATTGGTTTACATTTTTTTCTTCCTTCTTGCCGTTAGGAATTTTTGTTTACTTTCATAAAATTTATCTACATCTCCATTTACGAAATTTTTAAAGGTAATTGTAACGGTAATTGGTAATGAGGAACGGTAACGCTCACGCTTCTTTTTCGTTATAAATGCTGTATGCCGATGAGGTAAAACATTTTTAACTGTTGCATATTTTAAAAATCTGTTATAATTTTCAATGGAACCATTTGTTAGAGGTGTTAGATTCATATTTGAAAAAGTGAAACCTGCCCAAATAAAACAATAAGGCATGAAATTTCTAAAAGTTGTTCAAATATAGCACTATTTTGGTAAAAATTGGAATCATCTTCACAAGCATCTGAGGCTAAATTTCTAATAACATCACTCTTGACATATTTATTTCGTTAAGAATGTCTATTGACATTTCTCCTTGGGTTGGATCACAGTTTGTTCTTGAGCATTTGTTAATTAAATCTTTGAAATATTCTTTTGAAAAATCTGAATCCATGTTTAATAAAGCATTATTTATGTTATTCAGTGCATGTTTGAATTTTCGGTCTTGATATTTGGACAAAAGAATTATCGATATTATAATTTAAAATAGTTTGTGATTTGTTCAAGATTGGTAGAATTAACGAGTAGGGAAAAAATATAACAGATAAATTTATGATAAGCGAGATTTTTGATTAATGGTTTTAACGACCTTAAAAAAAGGGTTTCATTGTGTGAGCAACACATCAACACAGCCAATATTTTTCAGACTCGACTATACCATCTTGTGATCATTCATTTTGAACGGATGAGACATCATTGTCATTTTCTATTTGAAAGTTATTAGTGACATTTACACTTGCTTTTTGATTGTACTCAGAGTGAATTTTGCTTAAAACTGATTCACTTGGAGGACTTTCTCCCTTCGCTTTTTGATCGTATCGGTATTTTTTTCAACTTTGCAACGTTATCACGGTTTTCACCTGTTATACGTTCTTGTGGCTTGTTATGTGTATGATTTTTGGATAATGTGATACAAAGATCAGAATAGTCTTTTTTTCTTTTGTATTAAACGGATCGTTTATTATAGTTATAACGTATTTGAATTTTTAAACCAAAAGGTACAATTACCATTAGTTCGTAGATAAGGTGTGGTTGTTCGTTCCGAATTTTAGTATAAGACTGCATTGCTTGCTTTTAGCTTTACTTGGATTTTTTCTTTTGAGTTGAGATATTTTTCGATAATCTCGACGAATTTCCCCCTAATGTGATATTTATCTTTGTTGGATAAATCTACTGAGACATTTTGAGTAAGCTTTTGGATGTCAACATTTAAAATTGGTATTATATATTCAAACATATTTTTTGTATATTTTGTCAGGTAAAAAATTTAAAGCCTATTTAAGCTCACATTTTTGCGGGAGTTAATCAAAATAAGCGCTTATTCGTATATCAACAGTAAAATATAGAGTTAATTAGTTTTTAAAAGTTTTTGCGATTAAGAGAGGATGTTACAAAGATTTACGGTTTTTCAACACTTTACTTTGTACATTGCGCTCGGTAAAGTTAAAAAAAAAAGTGATAAAAAAAAATTGACACAGGAAGTTAATTAAAAATTTTAATTTATTAATCGAATCCAATTCGTTAAAAAAAAATCCAATAAAAAATAAATATTTATAATTATGTATATTGCAAATAGTTTTTTGAATTATCTAAAGTTACAAGATTGCAATCAATAAAGCTTCAATTTCTATTGGCAGTATTACCGCTAAATGCAATGTTACCCATTGAATATCATTTTATTGGCCTCAAAAACAATAGACTTAGAGCTACCATATTAAACTCGTTACCAAAAATACCAAGTGTAGAACAAGCCACTACAGTTTTTTCATAACCTTCAGCATACTGAAAACTTTGTACCAAATTACGAAAATATTCTTCGTATTCAAGAATAATAAATACCATACATAATTTAATATTTTTAGAATAAGACTCGTTGCCAAAAAGTGCTAAAGATAAAGAATTATATAAACAATTGCCGTCACCAGTTGTCTGTAAACAAATCCCATGATGACAATTCCATTTTTTTAGTACACTGCCATGACTAACATCGTAATAATTTGAATTAAAATAACAAATACCATGAATCGAACGAAAATATTTTACCATTGAGATCATAAAATCACCATTATTTTTTATATAATTTGAAATATAATTGATTTCGGTAATACAAATAATTTCCACCTTATATTTTAAAATTTTTATTATTTTTATTTTTAATTGAACTATATAAATTACACCTTTAGAAGTTGGTACCAATGTAAAATTTTCCATTATTTTAAAATAAAATTCATTCAAATTCAAAATTTGTAATATTATAATAAAATCAAAGTGTCAATTTCAAATTTGCAATATTTACATTTTTTTTAATATTTTATTATAATTAGCAGTTTTTCAACACTTTTTTAACTTCTAGGTGAGATTTTTTTTTTTGACTCCACCTATTTTCTGATCGGCTAATCTGAGAAATTTAAAGTGTTGAAAAACCGTGAGCCCGTTACAAAATAGGTAAAAAGTGTAAAAATGATTGAATTAAAAAAAAGACTTTTATTGTTTAAAATTTTTATAATACAATGATTTTTATTGTTTACTAATTTATTTAAACTTTGATTTTTTATTTTTATAATAATTTTCAATTAAAATAAATTGGGTAAATCTTAAATATACCAGTTTGTTTTAAGAATTTTAGATAAAAACGAATTTTTTTTAAAAATTTGGCTATATTTTTTTGTATGCACCAAAATTACTTAACTTTTCACCAAAATTACTGAAAATTTCTTATTTTCAAAATTAATTATTGAATTTTGAATTTATTATCGTTTTCATATTTAATGATTGTAAATAATTTTACTAGATTTTATCTTAAAAGCAATAAAAAACCGATTTTTACTTCTAATGTACGAATAGAAATTCTATCTACTGATTTATTCTATCAGAAAGAAGATTTAAAATATTGATCTCATAAGTTTACCCGCTTTTATTTTATTTAATTTCGTTAGTATTAATAACATTTTATTATTCCATGTTAAGGTTCAATTAAATATGTTAAATAAAAAAAGAAATTGCTAATTTTAAGGGTCAGTATATATTTTAGTAGAATTACTTCTGAATATCTTTAAAAAAAACAATAAAATAAATTTTAATCACTATTTTTTTTAAAAAGGAATTTACAACTAAATTTAAGGGCAATTTTAAGTAATTTTAAACACCAGAATTAATTTTGTCTCTATAAATTAATTTTAATATCGATAATTAATATTAATTAAGGGAAAAGGAAAATTGTTCTAATTAAGTAATTTTAGTGCAAAAATAAGTAGTAGCCAAAAATTCTCTACAAAATGATATATATATGAAATCATAAAAATTTTCGTTCAAAAGTTATAATTAACTGAGGTTAAGTATCGAAAAAAACTTATTTTGGAAGAATTAAAAGTTAAAAACTAAACACTATCATTTTGAAAATTTTTAACACAACACACCAAATGAAATTGGACTTTTTAAAAAATTCAAATTTGTAATGATGGTTATTTAGATACAAAAGCCGAGAAAACAGATGTGATAGAAATTTTTATTGAAGATATTTAAGAACATAATTCTATAGTTTTAGTGCCGAAAAAAACGGAAATTTTTAAGCAAATAATATGCATTTTTAAAAAGAATCTAGCAGATTTCGCTGAAAAAACAAATTTACTTAGACTCCCAAACGAATTTCCACTTGGATTTTTTGTTTAGCTAATTAATAAGTTGCGTCTATGCAATATTAATTATTAAGAATTGGAAAATGAAATTAAGACTGTTGGAAAATGTTTTTTTTATAATTATTTCGAGTGTCTTTACAAACGAATAAGAGTTTAGGAGTATTTCGTTGTGGGGAAAAATTTTATTTGATTGATGACGGAAATTTTTCTGAAGATTTTGCTGAATAAAAGGTTTTTCCTCTTTTTATTTAAAAAAAAAATTAAATATGAAATCAAATTTATTTTTTGGTTATTTTTCTAAAAAAAAGTCAAAAAAATCCAATTTTTTATCACTTATAATTTTAAATAATTTTACGTATTAAATTCATATGTAATAAAAAGAGTGTCGCTAAATATTTCTCCTATAAGATATAATAAATTTTATCTATTTCTTCTGTTTTTATTGAGCTATTAATTTTCAAATTATGCGCAAAAATTTAATGCTTCTTTCCCTCTACCCTTAATTGTTAAAAAACTTTATAACTTGAAACAAAAATAAAAATATTTTTATGATTTTAAATATTCTGAAGGGAAACATTCATTTAAAAGTTTTTCAAATAAAAGTAATCAATTAATAGAAAAAAAACTAAAATAATAGCGAGCCAAATAATAGTTTTTTAAAAAAAAGTATCGATTCTAATTACGTCAATTAATGAAAATAACTAATAAAAAAATTAAGATTATTTTAAAATTGAAATAATGCTGTCTAGATAATCAATTAATTTATCTTTGTTGTAATTTGAGCAAACATTTTTTATTCTATCATTTATTACTTGTTGTTTATTACTTCTTTTATAAGTGTCACCTGAATTTATTTGATCAAAAATAATATCAGTTAAATTTTGCTCTAGTCGAAATTGATAACATTTTGTAACGAATCGTTAGAAAAATGTAAAAATTTTAAAAATTCAAAAATGTAAATTTAACACGATTCTTTAAAAGTGAAATTTCGGATTCAGTTCCAGAGTCAAGTTCCGAAGACTTATAAATTATATTTCTTATACATTTGAACTTATTTATCAATTTTAATTCTGAACACATTTATCATTTAATATTTTGAACTTATTTATCAATTAATAAAAATTAGGGTTGTTAAAATGACTTTAAAATTTTAAACTTATTGATTAGAAATAATTTTCAAATCAAAACCATCTAATTTTGAAATCACTTTATTTCATTTCAATGAATTTTCAATTCAATAAAAATTAGTTTAAACAAGAAATATCTAAAATTACTTCAAAACAAATGAATTTAAAATAAAGAATTTTCAATTTTAAAATTTTAATTGCCATTTTTCCGAAATTTCTTTTATTATTTTTAAATTAAATAAAAAAAATTTTTATTGATAAATTTCAAAAATATATGATGAGAAATTTTTGGAAAAATTTAAAAATAAATAGAAAAAATTAAATTAACAAAACTTGATCTTTAAAAATTTCTGAGTATCTTTAATTGATTTATAAAAAAGATTTTGTACAAATAATTTTTTTTTGAACTCATAGTATCTCATATAATCATCTCATATCTCATATAATACTTAGTCTCTTTAACTTTACAATTTTTATACAGTTTTAACGGAAAGTCACAGCATCACATGAATTTTTTTATCAACTAAATGTTTTTTAGCTTCATTCGTTATTAATAAATTGATAGATTAGAGAGGTAATACAAAAGGTTTGATGGCACGTAGCCGGTGGGGCTTATCCCTAATTGCGGTTTAACGGTACGAGATTATTTGAAAGGGTATGCAGTAAAGGGGAACTTATTTTTTAATTCATTCCTAAAATTTTAAAATTTTGTAAGCGAATTAAATTTAGAGGACTTTTAAAGAGTTAAAAATTTTTTCATAAAAATTTTTTTAAATGTAATTATTTTGAAATGAAAGCTTTTCGAAATGAAATTTCATGAAAAAATTTCATTCAAAATGAACTGTGTTTGGAAAAAATATTTTTTTTTTCAAAATTTTATTAATGAAAAAAGAAAATGACTTTAAAAAAAAAGTTTGAAACTTTAAAATAAGGATTTTTACTTTTTTAACAACCCTAATAAAAATATACTTTTGTCACGAATTTTATTTTCGTTATTTTTTTTGAATTTTCAAAAATATAATTTTATCACGCGTGATAAAATAGGTACCGTTATAAAAGTATATGTCCAAGTTTCTATTGAAAACTTAGGCTCTTCTATTACACTTTTCGAATTTTTTTTCAACTTAACAATAAAATAAGTTTCAAAATATATTTACGGCAAAATAAATTCGACTGGACTATTACATTTTATGACCTTAAAAGCGTCTGCTACAACGTCAATGAAGGTAGAATTTTTAGACGCTGAAAGGCCTTGTAAAACTCTTTTTTACTGTAATATTTTTCAACTAGACCAAAAGACTGTACATGCTTCCTCAGATTTTGAGAAAGATGAAACCAACAGCCCCAAACTTTACATTTTTCAAAATTCAACTGAATAGTGTTTAATAAGCCTTTCTCAAAATCAAAACAATCCGGTGGGTTCAAATATTCTTTTAACATTTTGAAAAACTTAATGAAAAATCTTGAGAGCAATGACCATTGGTATTAAAATGAATCGAGACTTCAGAACAATTATCAAAATTACATAATGATTTTCTAATGTCTTTATTAAATTTTCTAATAGAATATAAATGTTCTGAAATCCTCTTTCTTGCGCTTCTAGAAGATTCACCTATATAATAAACATTACATTTTTTGCATTTAATTACGTAAATTACACCTATAGATTCACAATTTTTTTAAATTTTTTTAAAATTAATTTAAATTAATTAAATAACTTTTCTCAGTAAATTCACAATAACTTTTCTCAGACTTTTTTTTTTAAAAAAGATGTCAAAAATTTGAACAAAAAGCTTTTGTAATTATTTTATTTAAAAAAGATGTCGTCTGAGTCAACTTTTAAATATACAAAGCCCTGTAATTAAATAAGCTAATTATTAGAAAAATTTTTTTTTGAAATATGGTCAAAAGCTTTAAAATCAAACCGATTGATTAATTAAAATCAAAAATAATTTACTGAATTATAACAAATCACGTGATTTAAAAAAAAACAAATCAGTATTTTTTATTTAAATTATTAATAAATAATTTTAACCACCTATCGCCAAGCGGGTCAAAACTGCTCAAGCAGAGTTCAACTGGGAAAAAGGATATCAAATTTTCCAAAATGTGAAAGAGTCAGTTGGGCCCCCTATTTTTAGGGAGTTTTGACCCGTTTGAAATCTTTTCCTATGTATTTAATGGTCGGTTTGAGGTAAGTTTGAGACTTTTTGAAGGAGGTTTGAAGATTTTTCACAAAAATATGAAAGAGAAGGTAGGGCCCCCTATTTTTAGGTAGTTTTGACCCGTTTGAAATCTTTTCCTATGTATTTAATGGTCGGTTTGAGGTAAAGTTGAGACTTTTTGAAGGAGGTTTGAGGATTTTTCACAAAAATATGAAAGAGAAGGTAGGGCCCCCTATTTTTAGGGAATTTTGACCGGTTTGAAATCTTTCGACGTCGACTTCGGTTAACAGCCCACGGAAGTGAAAAAACTTTTTTTTTATTCCCTTTCGAGTTTACCATTTTCAAGATATATTTTTTTTCAAAGAGATGCTTTCTGTTACCTGGCCGTTTCTGTGTCCTTGCCGTTTCTGTGATCTCCTTATTTCTGTGACCTGTAGCGTGTCTGTTTCCTTTTATTAAATTTTTAAAACAAAAGTTTTTATCAGGGTTGTTTAACCTACGTCGACGGCCCATCCAAATTACGGCCGTCGACGTGGGTTAAACAACCCACGCTCCTGGGTCAAATAACCGAAAAACCTTGTCTTACGCGTTTACCATTTACCAAATTGGAAATGATTAGGTGGTTGCAAACACTAAATACTTAGAACCCCAGCTACTGGGTCAAATGTCGGAAATTCCTTGTCTTACGCGTTTACCATTTACCAAATTTGAAATGATTAGGTGGTTGCAAACACTAAATACTAAGAACCCCAGCTACTGGGTCAAATGTCCGAAATTCCTTGTCTTACGCGTTTACCATTTACCAAATTGGAAATGATTTAGTGGTTGCAAAACTACCTCAAACTGACTCAAACTGAATACATGTAAAAGGATTGCAAACGGGTCAAAAATACCCAAAACTAGGGGGTCCTAGATAGCTTATCTTATCTTTGGCAAAAAGTCTCAAACCTACCTCAAACTGACCTCAAACCTACCCTAAAATACATGTAAAAGGATTGCAAACGGGTCAAAAATACCCAAAACTAGGGGGTCCTAGACAGCTCTTCTTATCTTTGGCAAAAAGTCTCAAACCTACCTCAAACTGACCTCAAACCTACCCTAAAATACATGTAAAAGGATTGCAAACGGGTCAAAAATACCAAAAACTAGGGGGTCCTCCCTTTTCTCTTTCCTTAATAATCAAATCAAATTTCTTTTATTCTCAGGTCAAAAAGTTGGCTTCAATCCCAGCTCGGATTAGAGGCCTGTGATTGACGATACCTCATTTTAACTGTTTCTTGTATTGTTCGAATAAAAATGATCTCCAGAACCCAAAAGAAGTCTCGAGACAGCANAAAATTGTTCTTTCAAAACTTAATTTTAGCCAGATAGGAACCGTTAACAATAACTGTCAAATCGACGTTTTTTTTTCAACAAATAACGCACTTTTTCTTTTTTTATTAAATATTTTAAATAAAAAATAAGATTTATGTGATCAATAAACAAAGGAGTAATAGAAATTCGGCCCCCAAATATTTAAGATTTTGAAAAAAAAAATATTGCATTTCTATACATCAAATTAAAGCCTTTTACTTCTACTTTATTTTTTTATTCAAAAATTTAAAAAAAAAATGTATGAAAATGAGTCCAGTTTTAAATATCCAAAGCCCTGTAATTAAATAAGCTAATTATTAGAAAAAATTTTTTTTTGAAATATGGTCAAAAGCTTTTAAATCAAAAATAATTTACTGAATTATAAAAAATCACGTGATTTAAAAAAAAATCAAATCAGTATTTTTTATTTTACTTAAATTATTAATAAATAATTTTAACTGTTTCTTGTATTGTTCGGATAAAAATGATCTCCAGAACCCAAAAGAAGCCTCGAGACAGCAATTTTAATTGCATAAAATGTAAAACTCGATTAACTCTGTTTAAAAAGAGTTCATTCTTTAGGTTAAAATCAGAAAAAACTCTTGAATTTGCAAATGCCTTTAAACCAGATATAATTGCTGAATTAGACGAACTGGTATGTATAAATTGTTACATGAATGGAAAGCGCTTATTTCAAAAATTAAATTCTGGTAGAACTGAAGCTCTTCAAGCTGAAAACGCGTCCTTTACCGATTTTACTCTTGAAAATAATCATCCAATATCAATCGAATCAATAGATTTGATATCTTGTCAATCAAATATTCAAAAAATAAATGATGAACTTCCGAAAAATAATGATAATCCAATTTTAATTAATCAATCGGTTGATTCAAATTCGATTTTAAAATCAGAAAATAAGATTTCAACTAATCGAGTGGTGCCTTTTAAAGCAGGCCAAAGTGTTAAAGACTCGACTCTTATTGATATAAATAACAAAAATTTAAA
>NTPY01000173.1:0-10954 GCA_002922825.1 Brachionus calyciflorus | reverse complement strand
GATTTAATGAAAGAATGTGAAGAAGATTGTTCAATCCAATAATTGTTTACTATTGATTCTCATCATCGTAATATAAGTGTTTTTTTTGTTACACAAAATATTTTTTCGAAAGGAAAATTTACAAGAACTCTGAATTTAAATTCAAACTATTTAATTTTGTTTAATAATCCAAGAGATCGGTTACAGACATTAATGCTTGCAAGACAAATGTTTCCAAAGAAAGTTGGATTTTTTATGCAGGCTTTTGAAGATGCAACTTCAAGACCACATGGATACATTTTTATTGACTTGAAGCAATCACCCGAAAATAGAAATAGAATTCAGACTGGAATAACACCGGATGAAACAAGAATAATTTATACATTAACATAATTAATTTTGTAATTTTTTTTATTGAAAAATAAAATATAAAAATCAAAAAAAAATTTTAATTATCAATTTTCTCATCATTTTCTTCACAAATATCTGAAAACTGATTTGAAATTGTTTTCATTGAGTAATTATTTGATTTCAATATTAGAAAAATGACACAATAAAATCCACAATTCTGGGAATTCCAACTTTGAATAATTTTGTTGTTGTAAATCACTTTGTTTGTTAAATTCTTAATATAGTTTTCCAGATTGAAAAAATCTGGTTTATTTCCGAAAGAATCAAAAAAGTAACATCTTTTCTTTGAATCAAAATAGAATGCCAACCAATGCTTTCCTTTATGAGTTCTTACGGCAGTGTTAAGAATAAAACAACAAGGAAATTTTCTTAATACAGGCAACTCATCTCTTGCATAGACACCGATAAATTTTGATCTTGTCTTTGGATGTTTTTTTAAAATTATTTCTAATTGTACAGAGTTCATTTATATTTTATAATCATAAGAGACTTCGTACTTGTTATTTATTTCAACTAAATTATCATATTCCATATAGAATAAATTATCAATTCCTTTTTTAAATGTTATCGCTACATCGAGATTTCCTGTCTTTATCATATTAAATTGATCACCACTACAAAGATCCGGTGTGAGATCAAATGCAAAAAGTGAATAACCATTAGGGAAATCTTCTCTTGAAATGTCATTACCTGTCGCAAAAACAGGTTTATCTATATTCTCAAACAAAGAATAATGCCCTCTTATATATTGATAATTATCAAAGTTAAATTCTAGAGGTTTATAATACGGGGATGACCATCAACCATTAGATTTAGTTTTGTAAGTCCAAAGTGTTGAAAATTAAAAGGATTAAGTTCAAAGCACCATCGTATGCTTTATTTGATACCATTCCTATGACAACTCTAGAAGGAAGTAAGGATTGACTAATATTTGAAATAACTTTACTTGAGACTCGAGCCCCTACTGTATGTTGTTTTACTACTACTCTTTTTATTGGGTATTTTGCAGTAGTTTTTTCAAGTGCCATTGCATGCCCCAACATAACAGAAGGGTTTATTTGAGCTTTTCTTACAATCAATAATGCATTATCTATATTAAGGTTTTATTTCAACTCACTATTCCCCATTACGCAAAATGCTGGTCTGCTAGGTATTAATTATAAATTCATAGAAACATTATTAATTAGATATCTATCAGAATTGAAAATATCACAATGAAGTCTTCCTATCAATTCTATAGTTCCTTTTCCATTATTAAGTATCGACTTTCTTTTTACAAAACCCGAATTTAATGGAGATTGATCATTAGCATCAGTTCTTTTGAATTTTATTGCATCAAATAATCCTGCATCATCTTTGTAAAAGGTATGAATTTTTAGAATCTTGTCCATAATTGAGCAAGTCAGTAATGTAAGCCTTGTATGGGTAAACGTTATTTGAATTTTCAAAATTTTGTCCATTAAAAGACAATTCCACTTGTGAAAAAAGTGAATGTAAAAAATTATTTACTGGAGCAATTTCATCAGCTTCTTCAACTTTTTTATCTTTTTCCTTATAAAATGAAACCTGCATATAAAGACTTGTTCTCGAAAGTTGTAAATAATGATTATTTGTTCCTTCATATCTGAATTCAATAGGTGAACCCGGGGAAAGTGATGATGTTGGATTTAATTCAAACCATCCTCCATTAATACTTGTATTGGTTGATGGTGTCAAAAACAAAGCCAATTCAGATTTTATACATTCAGATGAATCTTTTAGAAATTTCATGATTTTACAAATATGTCTAAAATTCCTTTCTTTTTTTTTTCTTTTTATTTTGTTTTAGTCTTCTCTTCTTATTTATACTGAGTCCAGGTTTTAAATAAATCACCATCTTGTAGTCCGCTTATCGATTTTACACTTTCTCCAAATCTATTTTTCGCACTATCCAATAAATTATTACCTTGAATTGTATCTTGAACTACATCAGCTGCCGACTTTAGGATTTCTTTTCCTACAGATTTGGCTACCGGCATCGCATATTCTCTTACAATTGGCATAATCCAGCTAAAAATTTTCCTAAAAATTCCACCAAGACCGTATCCTCTCTGATAAGGTGAACCCTGAAAATAAGGAAGACCATTACCAGCTTGATTTAGATAATAGGATTTAAAATCCATTTAGTTTTCTAAAATGAAGTGTTGAAACAATTGTTCCTTTTAAAAATGAAGGAATGTAAAGATCTGTTAAATACTCGATTTCAATTTCATTTATATACTTTGATTTTACCCGTAAATAAATTGGCTTACTATAATTATGACAAACTGTATCAGATTTAATATCAGATAGACAAATATTTTTTAACAATGGATAATGTTCTTCTCCATATATCTGGTCATCTATTAAATTTGTAGAGACAAAAAAATGTTTTGGGTAATAGAAATGTGATGAAATAAACTTAAAAGTATCGTCATTATTTTTTTGAATAAAATTTTGATCTATCTCTTCTAATCTAATTTCCCAATCAGCTAAATTTGTAATTTTGAAATTTAGTGTTGATGTATTAAAATTAATTTCTGGAATATCTAATTGGATGTTCGACAAATTATCATCTTTTTCTTTAATTTTTTCAAAAAACTTTTTTTTAATTTTTTGTTTATACTATTTATTACATCTTCATAACTTTCTCCATCTTTCGGCATAATATCTAAGCAAATTTCATTAGATCTTTCATTGAATGATATAATTTTAAATGAACTAATCTTATTGTTGAAGACATTTTTGAAAACAGATTGGACGAGAGCAACCTCATATTCCCCATCCAGTTCAATAGGTTTATGCAAGAAATACTGTGACCGGTTGGGTTTATTATAGGGAAAACCTGAAGTTGGACCACTAGATAAAGTGACATAGAAATCCATTTATTTTTTTGTTTTATTTTGAATTTAATTTTTTGAAAAATTCTAAGAAAATTATGAAAAATCAGGTACTACAATGTTGTATTTATAGCTGTTTAGGGCGAAAATGAAGTTTTGCAATTATCTTTCCATTTTCAAATCTAATCTTATTACCGTTATCATCTCTAATTTGTACTTTAATAGATGAAATTTCAGATTTGTTTACGTTAAGATAATGAGGGTTATCATAGTGAACCCATGCAGTCTTTAAATAACTATTATCTACTACAACTGTTCTTAAAAGAGGAACAAATGAATCACCTACAAATTGATAATCAATAATATCGCAATAAATAAATAAAGATTGAATAATGTTAGGACTCGGATCATCTATTACACCAGACTTTAGAAATTTTTCATCAGGTGAAGAAGAGTACCATCGTCTTTCAAGATTTAGTATTTTTGTTTTGTCACCATCAAACCAAATTTCATCTTTTTCTCCAGGAATATACATAATAAATCTATGTTCATCTGATGAAAATCTTGGCAATGATCTAAAATATTCTGAATTTATTATTTCAGATATCACATTTGATTCTTTATCTCTATTACTGTATTCAGATTTTGGTAAGGCTATTGACTCTTTTGAATTTGCTTTGAACAAATCATATCTTCTATTATATTCTTTTTTTATATAAAACTCACTTACTTCACCATTAAGCCTATTTGCAAATGATTTAATATTTTCTCCATCGTGATAAACAAGGTAAAAAACATCATAAGAATATTCATTTGTTAGTCTAACAATCATTCTTCCAACTTGAAGACTCCAAGAGTGTTTGATTGTTAATTCCACAAGTGCAACTTCATATTGAATGTCCAATCTTAAAGGTTCTTTTAGAATAACAGTAAAATCCGTCATTGTGTTGTTTGGGAATAATTCCATTGAACTATTACTAGGTAAAGTTACGTAGAAACTCATTTTTAAATAATGTCTGATGATTTTATCCAAGAGTTAAAAGTACTAGGATATCCAAGCCACTTCACCAAATACTCAATCTGATTATTTTGTTTACTTTTACGAATTATTTTTTCAATCTTGTAATTTTCTTCGTTTCTTTCTATTTTTTGTAGTTCTTGTTCGTAGAATTTACCTTCTATTTCTTCGTTATTAAGATCTTTAATTATGTATAATGGCGGGTTTTGAAGTATTATTTTTTCTATTACAAATATTTCAATTGTCCAATTAGGAGTATAACCTTTTGAAAAAATTCCTTTTTCTTTCGATACTCTTACTTTATCTCCAACAAAAAATTTAGGTTCAACAATTACTTCTTCACCAATATTTTTATCGAAACCGTACAAAATTTTCCAAATCCTTTTCTCGTTTGAAATATTTACAGCTGAAGGCTTTGTTTTTATACTCCGGTGATAGGAATTATTATATGATTCTACAAGTTTATTTAAAATATATATATATTTATAATTATTTTTAAAAGTAAAATTTCTCCACATTTTTTCTTTTAATGTGCGATTAAATCTTTCCACAACAGAAGCCTTAAGACTTGAATTTGTTGTGTAGAATTTGAAATTTTCTTCTTTAAGAAATTTTTGTACAGGCTTATTTTAAAACTCACTTCCTTTATCGGATTGAATCTTTTTAGGCTTTTTAATTTTGAATAGTTTTTTTAATGAGACTAAAATTGATTCTGACTTTTTGTTTTTAATAAGTTCAACGTATGCAAATTTACTAAAAACATCAATTACTGTTAAAAGAAATTTAATTCCTCTATTTTCTTTTTGCGATTTTAGCCACATCAACCAAATCGACTTGCCATGTATCATTTATACCTGAAACAATTACTTTAGATCGATTAAATTTTTTTATTAATGGTTTATGAAGATTATAAGTATCTTCGGATTTAATATTTTCATTCAACTTGTCTTTTTCTTTTTTTACTGTTTTTAAAAAAGAATAAAGGCCTGAAAAAGAAGAAGGTGTAGACGGATTAAAATAAGAGTTTTTCATTTAAGTTTTTATTTAAAAAAAAAATAAATAAAAGAAAATAATGTTTTAATCAATATCCATTTTTGTGTTTCCTTTATAAGTCGTCCATCCGTTAATTTTTTCATTCTTATCTATTGATTGTTCATTGTTCTCTTCTTTTTTCGACTTTCATTTTTTATCAACAATTAGAACTTTAGGATTTCTTCCAATAGAATTATTTGTATTTCTTTTTCTTTTTTTATCGTTAGCACTTAATATCTTTTGAAAAGTTTGATTCGATATTTTTCTATTGTTTCTAGTGTTTTGTGCTGCCGGAACATTAAATAACAACATGTCAAGTAAACTTTGATTAAATTTTCGCTTTTCTTTTTTATTTTTTTCATTATAAATCTTTTCTAACTTTTGATGTTGAATTGATTGAGGTGTATTAATTTCGGATTTTTCTTGTTTTATTGGTGTATTTATTTCAGACTCAACATCGGAAAAATCTTCATCAGATAAATCTTTATTTTCGTTATAATTATAATTTTCTTTTGAAATATCTTCTGATTTTACATTTTTTGTATCAATGTTAATTTCTCTTGATTTATTTAGTTTTCTGAAAATGTAATTATTGTATTCTGCTAATTTATCTTCATTTGTTAAAGACTTATTTAGGAAAATATGTATTAATTTATTTTAATTTTTTTTTGGAATTGAATTAATTGAATTGTATGGGACAACGATCCATTTGTTTGTAAATTTCATTCTTTTGATAAAGTATTCCCTATTAAAGTTGTAAGACCAGTTATTACTGAAGGTAATAAAAATTGCAAAAAAACACCTTTTTGAATTAATATTTTTTTTTTTTCTTTAATCTTTTTTTTTCTTTCCAACAATTTACGCAGCACATTTTTATACTTTGAGAGATGAGTTTTTTCAGAATCGGAAAGATTTCCGTTCAAAAGATTCAACACACATTCACAAATGGTATCAATAAGGTCATGAGTGCTTGAATTTATAATGGAAGTTCTCATTCTTTTATTACAACAGGAAAGAATTTTGAGTATTTCTAAATTTTTTTTTAATCTTTTCATTTTTTCTAAGGATAAAAAATTAAAAGAAAACAGATAATTTAAACCAATTTATTTATTCATCAAAAATTTTTAATTTTAAACCTAATAATTGACAATAGTTAGAAAATGGTATATAAAAATGCCAGGCAAATTTCATTGATGAATTTGATTGGCTTATTTTAGGAAAGATATGAATTTTCGAATTGAGATTTTCTGGAATTGGTTTTCTCACTATAAATCCATCTTCGTAATATGCAACATAAATCACTTCATTTGATTCCAATATTTCAACAATTTCAATTTCATTTTCGTTTAGACCAGATCTCAGATTATCAAATTGATCATGTGGAATTATCCATTTTTTAACACTACCATCAAATTTTGCACCTTTGAGTTTTCTTACAACATCCAGTATCGTTGTATCATACTTGAATGAAATTTCATAACTGTTGCCAATTTTGAAAAAGCCTATTTTCTTTTTCTTTTGTTTCTCTTCATTCCAACTCATATCATTATCATCTTTTAATTCAATTATTTCAAAATTTGCATCAAGATTTGATCTTAATTCGATTAACTTTTCAGTATCGATTATCCATTTTCTCACTGTTCCATCATATTTTGCACCATCAATCCTTTTTATGCAATTCACTATACTGGGATTATATTTGAAAAAGATTTCAGTTTTTTTTTCTTTTCTTAAAATTCCGATTTTCATTTTTTGATGTTTGGATTTTATTAAAAAATTATGTTTAATTTATAATCTATTTTTTAAGTGTTATGATCCGAAAATGTCATTTTTAATTAGCTTATAAATTATCTTAAGTGGATAATTTTCAAGAGCACTTTTAAATTGATAACTAAATAAAGGTCATAAAATTAAAAAAAAAGTTATCTTCAATTTTAGGTCGTCCAATCAAAAAAATGTGGATTCTTTTCAGCCAATAAGAAATTAGGTCAAGTAGAAAACTGACCAATAAGTGCTGAAAAAAATCCGCATGGTTTACTACTCATGGAGGATGATGAAATGAAGAGTTGCTCAGATGGAGAGCAACTAGACTGGCTAAATGGCATCCAAAAAGAAGGCAAATCAAAGAAAAGCCTTATTGAGTTGTTGTTCCGCATATGAGAATACTTAGTCAATCTTAGGAAGGCGAAAGAAGAATTGGAACAGTCCAAAATTGCAGTGGAAGCAATCAGAAGAACTCCACAAAATAGGCCTATGTTTTCGGGAGATGTAGTACATGTACAGAGTAATGAGAATAGTATAAGGGGAAATGATGGATCAAAACTGAGGGAAACTCAGAAAGCAAAATTAAAAAGTCGACGATATACCTAAACTCTATGGGAATGAGAAAGATAAGGTAGATGAATGGATATACTTGGTAGAAGCTGAGGATAGGTTCCTAGGTATTTGCCATGTTAATTTGTTAGATGGCGTAACAAAATTTTTGAGAGGTATGTCTTTGCAAAAATTGAAGAATTTGCTAAAAAATGATGAATTTATTTCATGGGAAAGATTCAAGTCTTATTTAACGGCCACGCTCAAACCTGCTGATGTACAAAAGCACTTGAGGTCTGAATTGAAGTATTTCAAAATTTCATCAAATTTTGAGCATGACGTGATGAAATTTTTAGATATTGTTAATAAAATAGAAAATATGCCAGAATTTAAATTGGTTTTGTTATTTTTGGAGGCTCTTAACCCGAGAGTTAGAACCGAGCTCGAGAGTAAAAATGTCGATACTCTGAATGAAGCTATAAGGTTAGCAAGAGTATACACTAGAGGATTTGGTAGGTTTGCTTTGCCCACAGTAGTAAATTACACTCATCAAAGGACGGATAAAAGTATACGAAGAATTGGAATTTACCAAGATACAAAAGCGTAAATGGTAACGTGAATAAAGTTAAAAACCAACCGAAAGTTCGAGATATAGGTCTCATTTGTTTTAGATGTAAAAAACCTGGTCATAAAAAAGCTCGGTGTAAAGTTAAAGGTAAATTTCGGTGATTTAGATAAATTTAAAATGGAATACGTTTATACATGTAATTCCAGTGATTTACTTAGTGTTTCGGGATTTGTCAATGGACACTCGATAAAATTTGCTTTGGATAGTGGATGCACTACTTCAATTGTTGGTAGCAAATTCGTAAAGAAGTATGCTATAAATCTAAAAGATTCAAGAATCAAGATAAAAACAGCAAACAATAGTATATCCAAAGTTGATGGAAAAACAGATAGTCTTAAAGTGGACATTGAAGGTCATGTTTGCGACCTAGAATTCTTAGTCTTAAAAAGTCAGAAGACTTTGATATGGCAGAAGATGAATGGCCCCTGGAATCAGGATTAAGTAAAATTGAAATAAAACCAGTTGAGGAATGAAAGAGCGACGATTATCGTCACTTTATAGAGGCACTTGATAGCTTTAAGGATAGATTTGCAAAAGATATCAAAGATTTAGAAAAAAGCAAGGTTGATAAGCATGTTATTAGAACAACAGATGACGTACCGATTTTCTTGAGACCTCCGTTTGGTTTAAAAAACGCTCCGGCACAGTTAAGCAGAATGATGTAAAGGATTTTTGGAAATAAAACCTCCTGCGAAGTTTATCTCGATGACATAATCATCTATTCCAAATGTTTAGAAGAACATAAGGAGCATATTAGGTTAGTTGCCGAAGCTTTAAGGAAAAATGGACTTTAGCTTAAACCTACTAAGGCCACTGGTTTGCTAAGGTAAAAGTTTTAGGTTTTATTGTTTTAGGATCATCCATTGAAATGGATCCTTCAAAAGTAAAGGCTATTATTGATAGAAAACCACCCAAGAATGTCAAACAGATACAAGAATATTTGGTTGCAACAAACTATTATAGAGTTTTTATAAGATTATGCATCCATAAAGGATCATATTCTCTTTACAATTTATTAAAGAAAGACGTAAAGTTTATTTGGGGATTAGAGCATGATAAAGCTTTTGATAAGCTTAAAGAGATCCTAATATCTGAACTTGTACTAAGTCAACCTGATAATAAGAGGAATTTTATCTTGCATACATATGCTTCAGGTTACGCTATGGGAGCGATTTTAGCTCAGATAGATGATAATGGTAACGAGTATATTGTTTCTTACTCGTCAAGGCTTTTAAAGGTGCTGAAAAAAATCAAAGTAGCATAGAGAGAGATTTTCTGATTGTGGTTTGGGGAATTAAAGAAAATCACAAAGTTATTTATGGACAGACATTTGATGTCGTTACTAATTATTATATTGCTTTAAAATGGTTAATGAGCATAAAAGAGCCTAATGGGAGGCTTGCTAGATGGTCTATATTCCTTCAGTCGTATGATTTTGATATTATTTACAGGAAGGGTTCAAAACATTGTAACGCCGACGCTATAAGTAGACCGGTTCTGGCTTGTCGTCCTATTGTTGAATCTGATTTAAGAGATGAAGCCGATAACGTTTCAGAGAAAATTCTTGAAATTTATTCAAATGAACCTTTGTTACATTATTTGTCATCTGGCAAACACCTTTCTGGTCAACTCTTCAAAACAAGTTTAAAGAGTTGAACGCCAAGCGTCTCACTTTATTTATGATCATGATACCGAGGAAATCTTTATGATAAACAAAAAGGGATGTAGATTATTAGTTCCTAAACCTTGTCTTCGAAATGGAATTTTTGAAAGGCTCATGCTTTAGGACATTTTCAAAAAGAAGCAACAGTTCGCAGAATTAAAGAAGAACATTTTCGGAAAAAACTTGACAAGGATGATGATAATACCATTTCTCCTAAAGAACATCCTGAAAAACTTTAGCTATTAAAGGAGTTTTTGATAGAATTGGTATAGATTTGGTTTTTGGTTTACCAGAAACTAAAGAAGGATATATTGGTTTGTTTGTTGTTAGTGAATACCTAACTAAGTTCCCTTATGTTGTACTAGTAAAAGGCAAAACAGCATTAGAGATTGCTGAAAAACTTTGGAATTTTAATTGTCTGTTTGGTCCTTCAAAAGTTGTTTTGTCCGATCAAGGTACAGAATTTAACAATGCAATTGTTGACAACTTGATCAGTAGAGTAGGAGCTGAACATGTTGTCACATCTACTTATCATCCAAGGACAAATGGTCAGGTTGAAAGATTTAATGGAGAGTTAGTTAAATGTTTGCGACGCCTCTGTGAACAGAATCTAGATGATTGGCGAAAATGGATTCCATACGTTCTATTGGCTTATAGAACGAGAGTTCATTCTTCAACGTTATACTCACCTTTTGAGTTAATGTTTGGTAGAAATATGAACGGCTTTGAAAATTGGTCTTCAATTGAAACTGAATTCCAAAAAAACGCGTTAGAAGAACGCGTAAAAGAAATTAGGTACCTTATGGAAGATGGATACCCAGATGCGCTAAAAAATATTAAAAAAGTAAAGAGAAACAATTAGAGACTCAAAATAAGAGTAGGCCTGTTGTAGAAACTCCAATCGGTACACAGGTACAGATAAGTATTCCAGGTCTTCATGACAAATTACATCCTAAGTACAGAGGTCCGTACACTATTATTGGAAAGACTAAGAATGACAACTATATTATCGAGGACGTTTTAAAAAAAAAAAAATAGAGGACACCTTTCCT
>NTPY01000855.1:21524-35479 GCA_002922825.1 Brachionus calyciflorus | reverse complement strand
TAAATTTATTAAAGAAGTACTTAAAAAAAACAAATCAACTTTTACACATGATTTTTATTTAAAGACAAGTTATAGTTATTATCAAATTTAAGTTGTAAAAGATTATATATTTTTGAAGAACACTTTAATTGCTAAAATTTTATCAGCTTTATAGATGAATTTCTCTTTATTGAATCCTGCTTGACTCGATCACAATTAAATATTAAAAAAATGGCGGCTTTAAAAAAAATAAATTTTTTTTTAATCTTAAATTTTTATCAATTAAAATAAAGGCTATTTCAAATTACAAATTTTTCAGCTTTCATGAAATATAACTTGTTAAAAATAAAATTAAACAGGCCAAGCTGCTTTCAGTAACTTTTACTTTAAGTAATTTTTGATATGGGAACACAAAAGATGGTTTATACCTTTTACCTTCAGTAGAGATCTTTGGCGCTAAGAAAAGAGCTTTAAAATTTTAAAAGTAACAAAGGCATTTTAAGAAAGTTGAGTTTTATTTTGTTATTTTGACGGCACTTTAAAACCAATTTTTTTCGGTAAAGGTTTCCGTTACCTTATCTCTCAATCAGGCATACGCAGGTTCTTAATCCAAAATCGAAGATAACAGTTAATTAACCCGAAAAACTTTGAAAATTAATTAGAGCGGGATTTTAAGGATAATTTCAGATTTCAGAGTTTTTTCTATTTATCTCAAAGCTGAATAAAATAATTATTTTTATTAAGGTTAAAATTTGAGTTGAAATATTTTCGGACTTTTATTGCGGCTTTAAAATACCTATTTTCATTTTTCAATANCTTTTATAAACATTATAATACTATTTTAATGAGAAAAAGATACTTGTTAAATCAAACTTACCCAAGATAAAGTCAGATCTAGAAAAAAAGTTCCATTATTTTTTTCTGTTTTGTTGGATGTAGCGAAAATATTAGAAATTGTAGTGATTCTTACCTTAGAAAAAAATAGCACTGTATTGAAATGAGGAAATATAAATATTTCACACACAGGTGTATCGTATTTTAAAGAAATTAAGAATAAAAAAAAAGCTTTCATAAAAAATTTGAATTTTTCAGTGGCGAAGAGAGGGTGGAAGAAGTTCGGCAAACTTAGTTTCATTTTATTCGTGTTTTAAGCCGTTGTCGTATTTATTCGGATAGCAGTAAGTTCAACTGGGATTGTACATTTCGAAAAAATTTGTAACAAAAAGAGCAAAAATTTTCGAATTTTCCTATTTTTTTATCTTTGAATAAGTGAAATTCACGTTATAAAATTAAATTTATATTGCAAAAAGTTGTTACTCCACTATTTGGTTACGCTTCTGTTTAAGGAAAGCCGATAATTGATGATATCATGGCTAATCTTATATAAATTTTATGGAAATGGAATGTATTAAATTAAATTTTAGGAATCGTGCAAATAAATTTTATTTTCCAAAACTCGATTTTGCATTTTAGAAATATACGATCGTAAAAATTCATTTTTTATTTATATTTTTCTAAAATTCGAATTTTTATGATCGAAAAAATACATTTTTTATTTTTTTAATAAAAAATTCAATTTTTTTTATAGAAATACGATTTTTTATAAAAAAAATTCGATTTTTATTTTAGAAATACGATTTTTTACAATCGTAAAAATCTTTATTTTATCGTTAAAATTCTAGTTTTTGTAACCTTGTTCAAAAAAAAATTAAAAGAACGATCTTATTAAATTGAAATTAATGAAAGAGAGGGCAAGAAATTGAAAGGTAAAAATTTTCAAAAAAAAATTTAATTCTCGATTTTTATGACATGACAAAAATGGATAATCTAAGTTAAGGCTCTGTACAGTAAATTTCTATTCGTCATTTCAATTCATGCAAATTCGAATAACTTTTAAACGGAAAGTGATAAACTTGCTTTGTAAATTGCTACAAAGTGTAACAATTTTGCTACACTCAAAAATATAGGTCTGCAGAATAAATGCAGAATGCAAATGAAATCTTTTTCAATGGTGTGCAAATTTTGCAAAGATACAGAGTTTTTGCAGGCTTATATTTTTGAGTGTAGCAAAATTGTTGGGGCTGTGAAGTTCATGTCAATTCGCTCATTTCAATTCGCTATTTTTTCTATAACTTTTTTTCGAAATATTAAAAAATAGTTCTGCAAAATGTTACAAGATGTAGCAAATTTGCTACATTCCCATTATTAATCTGCAAAATGTGTGCACCCAAAATGCAGAAAAAAATTATTAAAAACTCATTATATGTATTTGCACATATTTTGCAGAAATTTAGCACAGTAAGAAAATTTATGTAGCAAATTTGCTTCATATTGTAACATTTTGCAGAACTAATTTTTAATGTTTGGAAAAAAAGTTAAAGAAAAAATAGCGAATTGAAATGAGCGAATTGACATTAACTTCACAGCCCCAAAATTGTTACATTTTGTAGCAATTTACAGAGCAAGTTTATCACTTTCCGTTTAAAAGTAATTCGAATTTGCATGAATTGAAATGACGAATAGAAATTTACTGTACAGACCCTAAGTTAAATTCTTCTTTATCTTTTAAACAATTTTTTAAACTTGGGTATTGCAATGATATGTAAATCATAGCGAACCAGAAAGTTATGTAAAGTTAGGCACAAAAACGCGATGGAACTGAACCCTCGACATGATTCAAACAGCGTTTAGAATTTAAAAATCTTTATGCGAATCTAAACAAGATAGAATATTAAGTTTATAAATTTAGACTTAGATGTTAACGTCAGGGAAAGTTTGACTCGAATAGCGATATTTTAGAACTCCTAAAAAAAACTACTTATAACCTCTTTTATCTCTATATTATTTTAAATATTGACTTTTGATTCTGGCTCGTTAGTCATTGCTAAAAATATTGATGACTTAAACTCGAGTCATGATAAAAATCTTGAGTCACTAACTCTACCTGCAACGGATTTTATGCTGCAGTACTAATAATCTTTTATTAGTGAACATATTTTTTAAAAGAAAAAGCAAAAAAAAAATTAACAATAACCACTAAAAGAGACGGTTTCGCAAGATATATTAATTATTTTTGAAAAAAGCTAATTTTGATCATGGTCGGAGACGAAATGCAAGTTTTTTTAGAGAAAAATTCAAGGTAAAATACAAGAAAAAATGCAAAAAGTCGCAAATAATTGCCATAAATGCAAGTTTTAAAATAAATTATCTTATTAGTTTAGAAAAAATTATTAATCTGAATTAGGTACATTAGCTAAAGGAAATATATGATCGTTTAATGATTCATTATTTATTTTTTGAAAAGAATTAACTAAGAGAAGGAATTATCAAATTAAAGAAGCGTTTCGACGGCCCCAGGCTTTGTTTAATAGGTGTATTACTCAATATAACATCAAATTATTAGCCCTAGTAACATAGATTTGTTTATTTAGTATTGAAACGTGGTTGGGAAATGAATTTGGACTCGGATGATAAAAAATTTTAAAAATAAAAGATCCAAGAATAATAAGATTAATGATTAGCTTTAATTAAAAATATCAATCATTAACCCTTTGAGTCCCAGGGTTAAACCACGATAGTTACGAATAAATCAAACATGTTTTCTAGTAGATTCTGGGGCGTAGATGACGAATCTGAAGTCGAAATGGCAAGTTTCGACAGAAATAAGCCTTTAAATTAAGGCTAAAATTAGGCCATTTTCGAGATCTCATGAATTAGTCCACAAACCAAACAAGATTATGGCAAAATCGTAATCTACGCATCAAAATTACTCAGAAACTAGCTTTGTTCGTAGCTTTTTAATATTTTTTGGTGCTTTACCTCCAAAAAACCGTTTTTTTGCCTTTTTTAGACGTTTTAATGGCCTAAGGGTATGATTATTGCTTAAACTCAAATCGTAATCAGGTTAGGGATAATTTTTGTCGTAGAATTCAAAAATGAAGTCGGTTTTTTCTAAAAATAATTTTTTGACCTTGTTTTTGTAGATAGAATATTAGGACGCTTTTATGGAAAATTAGAACAAGAACAGTAGGTGTGGCGGTAAAATAAGTATTATTTTCGAATTCTACGTCCAAAATTGTTCTAAGTCCGAAGGTGTTTAAGATTTCACTAATATTTAATAATTAAGAATATTTAATAATTTATAAAATACCAAAAAACGTGTTTTTTCCACCTAAAATCCAAATTAAAGAGTTATACAACGATTTTAAACTAAAATTTTGAATTAATTTTTTCTAATAAATTTAGCTAATAAGGTCAAGAGGCAGAAAAATAAAAAAAAAGATACTTTTCCTAAAAATTTCATCTTTTTTTCTTAATTTATTTAACATTTCACCGGTATCTTTAAAAATAATATTTTTTCTTGTTTTAAAAATGACTTTTTATGCAAAAAAAATATTTTATTTATTTTTTAGTCTTTCTGAACGTCTTTTTGATGATTCTGTTCCACTTTCAATCAAGCTTTCTGACACTGAAAATAAAAATTCTCTATAACTTAACTTTGATCCATGCATTATTGAAAGAAAGTATGCGTTAGTCACTGTCATCTTTATAAGATAGAAAAATATTCTATGCCAATATTTATAGGCTTTTCTATCTCTATTATAAAGTGCTAACATCTGATCATGATGATCTACACCGCCCATATATTTATTATATTCATTTATTTCGGCTGGTTGAACAATAAATATTTTTCTCCCATCACTTTCTCGTCTAGCGATTTCTTTGTCTTCTCCAGCTAAGTAATTAGATGCTATTAAAACAGAACGCTTGTCTTTCCATTTTTTTATACAAAAGTTGGCTTTAAAAAATAATTAAACATATACTTATTTTTTTTTAAAAACATTAGCAATATACTAGAAAATCTTGAGTCCATCTCTCCTCTCTTTAAATTACGATCTGATCTTAGATCCCTGGGAAGATTTTTCCTATTTTTTTGAATTGTCCCACAGCCGTATTGATTTATTTCACTTAATTTTTTTAAGAGAGAAATACTCATAAAATAGTTATCAAAAAAAAGCTTATGAAATGAATGCTCCAAAGTTTGAGCAAAATTTAAAACAACTTGTTCATCCAAACATGTTTCTTTTTTATCTTTACTCTTTCCCGTATATATGTTAAAATCGAAGACATAACCAAAATTAGAATCAGCCATCACCCAAACCTAAATTTTAAATCAGTAAATAAACATAAGTGAGTTTCAATTAATTATCAAAATTTGTTTTTACTTTAAATCCTCTTTTTATTGGTTTATTAGGTAAGTACTGCTTCATCGAAGACCTGCCTTTAAATTTTATCATTGATTCGTCTATACTTAAATTGTTGGAAACAGTACATTTTTCCCTAAATTTTCGTTTCAAAAAGTCAATAATAGGTCTAATTTTTTTAAGTTTGTCTTTCCTCCTCGCTGGGTCATTATTTATACGAAGTGCACTAAGTATAAATTGGAATCGATTTCTAGTAAAGACTGAGCTCAATTTTTCATTTTTCAAATATGAATTCCTTGACCAATAATCTCTAATTCTAGGCAGAACAACGAGTCCGATCATAAGATTAAATCCTTGAAAAAGAAAGTAATAATTTTCTAAGTTTTAATGAAAGTCAAAGAAATTAAGAAAAACCAATAAAAGCAGAGATTTCGTTTGGTGAAATAGGATTTTCTTTTCCATTTTTTTTTGAGGCATAATTATTTGAGGCGATTCGAATTCTATTGAAAATTTCAATATCAAATAATTCATAAAAATAGTCAATTGGATGGCTTTTCTTATTAAAAGTTGGGGTAGCTTTTTGAGAGTAATAACATGGAATATGGCACAATGAATTATTTTCTTTGAACCAATGTATTAAATTTGAATCATTTTCAGAAGGACATTCGGTTTCAGAGCTATTTTGATCAAAAGAAGAATCTGATATAACTGACTCAGAATCAATTTCGCTATCGTTGCATGAATCGAAACTAGTTGAAGATTCAGAACAATCAGAAGAGTCGGCTTGATCGTGATCGCTTTTATTCAAAGTGTAGAGATAACCTGAATCGTCAGAATCGATTTCCATTTAGAAGAATTTTTTTTTTCAAAGAATAATAAATAAAATTAAAAAAAAATAGAAATTGTATATGAAAAATGCTAAAATGTTAAATAAATTAAGAAAAAAAGATGAAATTTTTAGGAAAAGTATCTTTTTTTTTATTTTTCTGCCTCTTGACCTTATTAGCTAAATTTATTAGAAAAAATTAATTCAAAATTTTAGTTTAAAATCGTTGTATAACTCTTTAATTTGGATTTTAGGTGGAAAAAACACGTTTTTTGGTATTTTATAAATTATTAAATATTCTTAATTATTAAATATTAGTGAAATCTTAAACACCTTCGGACTTAGAACAATTTTGGACGTAGAATTCGAAAATAATACTTATTTTACCGCCACACCTACTGTTCTTGTTCTAATTTTCCATAAAAGCGTCCTAATATTCTATCTACAAAAACAAGGTCAAAAAATTATTTTTAGAAAAAACCGACTTCATTTTTGAATTCTACGACAAAAATTATCCCTAACCTGATTACGATTTGAGTTTAAGCAATAATCATACCCTTAGGCCATTAAAACGTCTAAAAAAGGCAAAAAAACGGTTTTTTGGAGGTAAAGCACCAAAAAATATTAAAAAGCTACGAACAAAGCTAGTTTCTGAGTAATTTTGATGCGTAGATTACGATTTTGCCATAATCTTGTTTGGTTTGTGGACTAATTCATGAGATCTCGAAAATGGCCTAATTTTAGCCTTAATTTAAAGGCTTATTTCTGTCGAAACTTGCCATTTCGACTTCAGATTCGTCATCTACGCCCCAGAATCTACTAGAAAACATGTTTGATTTATTCGTAACTATCGTGGTTTAACCCTGGGACTCAAAGGGTTAATGATTGATATTTTTAATTAAAGCTAATCATTAATCTTATTATTCTTGGATCTTTTATTTTTAAAATTTTTACTAGAAAACACGTTTGATTTATTCGTAACTATCGTGGTTTAACCCTGGGACTCAAAGGGTTAATGTAGACGTAGTTAGAAGGAGGTTTTTAGACTCGAAATTTAGAATTACGACTACGATCTATGATTTGGGTCTATGAAAGAAATAATTATATAGTATTTTTTACGAATTCAAATTGTTGTTTTTTTTTTTTTAAAGCGAAAAAAATCTAAAGCCGAAAAAATACAAAATTGCCTCTGATCGTGGTGAAAAGATAAAAAAAATTAAATATCCTTTAGTAAAAAAACAAAAAAAACGAGGATTTTCTTTAAAATTTCATTTTTTCTTTCAAGGAATAAAAATGATTCAGAATTTTAGGATGCCAAACGTAGACAGCTACATGATAAAGCTATTATTTGAGTCAGGGTGATATCATATATTTTGCAAAAACTCTTACCTTGAATTCAAAATATACCTAATATTTTTATCCTAAATAAAATGTTTTTTATACAATCGAGTGATTTTGATGTTAAGCTTTCTGACATCATCAAATTGTGAAAAAGCTGTCAAGTAAACTACACTGTAATTTTTTTAGGCGGAAATCCGCCTATTTGTAAGACGCTTTTATGAGAAAGTGGAAACAAAAATGATTAAAAAAATTCACATTTATGATCATTTACTATTTAATGAAGATGTTTTTTATCTTGTATGCGAATTTCACATAAAAGCGTCTTACAAAATTATACCCTTTATTTTCGCCTAAAATATTTACAGTGTAGATCATATTAGGAAATAATAATTAAAAATAAGTATAATAAAAAAACGATTTTGTTGATATAATAGAACGAAAACTTAATTTTAATAAAAAAATTGTAGCTTTTTTACGATTAGGGATTGAGTAGTATGGCTCCAATTTATCTTTTAGTTATGTTTAATTTTTTCTTTAAAAATTTTCCGTTTTTTTTCGTTTTTTTGTTTTCTTTTTTTTTGTCAAGATTGAAAAAAAATAAGCGCGTTAATTTAAAGAAATAAGAAATAGAGTTTCAAAATGAAACGCGTAGCGAACTTGTTTGCTAGAATTCAAAAAATACGTATTTTAGAAGAAATCATTCAGAACATATTTCGAAACAATAAAATACGAGTTTTAAAATGTTTATATGTTGTGTTGGCTTTGTATCCTTTTTTAGTTGGTTTTGTTTCTGTTCTGTGTATGTTTTGTTAAATAAAGTATTAACAGGTTGTACTGAATTAAAAGACTTCAATTTTACAGAATAAGAGAGAATCATTTAATTTTCAGGATAGATAAATTTTATTAGTTAACGGAAATTGATCTTTTAAATGAATTTTATTTCGGAATTTAATATAGTTATATTTTCTTTTTATATATTTATTTATTTTAAACGTTCAAAATAAATTCATATGAAAAATGTTAAGTTAATTCTACATTGATTCATAATTTTAGGACCCAATTTGGTAATGTTTGCTTCGATTATTTTTTTTTAATTTAAAATTTGCGTCAAGTCCAAAAAAAAACCTAAAAAATGTTATTTTAATAGTTGTACAATGTCCTTGAGTTCATAAATAAAATAGGGGCAAAATTTCAATGCTTATCCTGTATACCTCTTTGTTTGATTTCTGTTAGAAAATCGAAAAATTTACGAAAAGTCCAATAAAATTAACCTTGAAAAGTTTTATTTTCTAGAATATTAAAAAAAAGTTCAATTTTTACCTAATTTATGGGTCTGTACAGTAAATTTCAATTCGTCATTTCAATTCATGCAAATTCAAAAAACTTTTGGAGGGAAAGTGATAAAGTTATTCTGTAAATTGCTACAAAGTGTAACAATTTTGCTACACCCAGAAATATAGGTCTGCAAAAATTCTGCAGATTGCATTTTTAACTTCTTCCAGTGGCGTGCAAATTTTGCCAAGATACAGAGTTTTTGCAGACCTTTATTTCTGGGTGTAGCAAAAATGTTACACTTTGTAGCAATTTACAGAATTACTTTATCACTTTCCCTCATGAAGTTATTTGAGTTTCCGTGAATCGAAATGACGAATTGAAATTTACTGTACAGAGCCCTAATTTATATCATATAAATTATTTTATTAAATTTTAATTTTGCAAGAAAATTGATTATACGAAATAAAAAATTTTATCAACTGTTAAAAAGACCGTCCGTCTCTTTGACCGTTTGTGAGACTGTCCGTCTAAGTGGCCGATAAAAAGTACCGTGAAACGGACCATGGCCTGCCAGGGTGGCCATTTCATTTAATTTTATTTGTTTATTATAAATTGTAGTGATGGGAGTTTTTCTTTGTTTTTAGTTAGCTAAAAGAACTTGATTACTAATTAATTGACTTTCTGACAATTATGTCAGCTGACCGTGTGGCCGGCCACCTACACTAATTTAAATGACTTGCATTCGTATAGACGTGGCATGTTACTCTTTAGATTTATTTAATCAATCTTTAGCAGGCTACTAACAAGGTTCTCAAAGTTAAAGTTTTTTATTTTGACAATTAAGCGATTTTTATCTAAAGAGAACAATAAAACCAACTAGACCTATCTTAAATGTGAATAATTAGAGTATATGTTCATAATTTATAAAATCTTGTAAATGCTTTTTACCAGGTGCTAATTCTCAATTAAATTCATTAAGTTTTAAATCTAAATATGAGAAATGAACACATTTGTTTCTTCTTTTCTTCAAAATACTCAACAAATATGTAAAATCTTTAATTTAAACTTTAAAAATTAAAAAAAAAAATGCTTCAAATTGTTTTAATTTTATATTGTTTGATTAAGTTCAATTTGTGATGTTCAATATTTGAAACAAAAAGAATATGTCAGTGTTCATAGGAATATACTTACGGTAATAATCAAATAAATTTTAAAGAAATAACTTTTCCAATTGATTCCTATGATGACTGTGGCATTAAATTACAATGTGTTAAAAAATTATCATGTGCTAAATACTGCAAAGATCAAATCAATTATTTACTTGGTAATGATTTAGATCGTTTTAATCAAAATGCCAAAAATAGCCTATGCAAAATAATTCTCAATAATGAAAATTTAAATTCGAATGGTTTAATTTTACGTACACTTTGGAAGTATTCTAATTGTGATTCGGGCTATGCAGAAATAATTTCAAATGTTTGCTGTAATCCAAGATGTAAATGCGAAATAAAAGGTCAAAATTTACTTGATAAAAAAATGGCAAAATGAAGTTTTTTTTGTAATTTTCTGATTTGGTGATTTTGTGATTTTTTTTTCAAACATAATTATTACTTAAATAACATTATTTTAAAAAAAAGTTTATGTAAGTATTTCAAATTTAATTTAATTTATGTCTCAATAATTCAAATAATTTTTGATAAAAATTGCATAATATAATATTTTCGAAACATTTATAAATTAATTTTGTTTTACTTGTAAATCAAAATAATGTTTTTTTTTTTGGAAAATTCATCTCAATTATTTTAAATTTAAAACATATTTAAAAAAATTAAATCCATAATTTTTCTTTCAAAAAAACAGTTTTTAATTTAAATTTATTATAATAATTGAAGCAATCACATTTTATAATTTTTAGAACCCAAAATAATTATAATATTTTGTAATTTCAAATTAAAGGCATTTAAAATAGTGTTTAATTTTTGAAAGAAAAAATTTGAGTTTTATTTTAAATATGTCTTAGTATAATTATAATAATCGACTATTTTATAAATAAAAAACAACTTTAAATTTTTAAATAATTGAAATTATTTTTTTAAAAAAACACATTATTTTGATTTACAAGTAAAACAAAATGAGGAAAACAAAAATTAATCATTAATGCTTAACTAATATTTTATTATGCAAATTATTTTCAAAAATTATTTGAATTATTGAGACATAAATTAAATAAAATTTGAAATACTTACATAAACTTTTTTTTAAAATAATGTTATTTAAGTAATAATTATGTTTGAAAAAAAAATCACCAAATCAGAAAATTACAAAAAAACTTCATTTTGCCTAAAAAAATAGAAAATGTTTATAATTTTACTCGATATTTACCTACGAAACAAAGAGCTTTTGATTTTTCTTTAAATGAATTTAATGAATGTGAAAAAGATTGTCGATCAATTGTTTCAAATGAGCTTAAAAATCAAGAACTATCACAATCATCTCTAAATAGACCAGTTCCAAATTATAAAATATTTAAAGTGTTTAATTTTGCTGCAGAATTTATGTGTAAAGAATTCAAAGCCTGAAAATATCAAATCAAAAAATATCAAAGCCTGGTTTGGATATATATTTAAAAATATATTTAGATCAAGAAGAAGATCAAAATACTTTAAAAAATTTACCTATGGGTAGATTATGTTGTAAAAGAAAATGTTCATGTGAGCTATATTCTCAAAATGCATCTTTATCTGGTGATACTTTAGAAAAAAGTCAATTACTTGATAATTTAGAATGGTTGGTTGAAAAAAATAATAGATATTTATCATATGAATGTTTTAATGAAGAATTTAGTTGTATGAGAGGATGTCGTCAGGCATTTAGTGAATATGTACAAAGTGATTTGTTAATTAGGAATCTAACATTAACTACTAGTTTGACAAGTGATTTGGATTTAATATCAGAAAGAGTATCAGGTAGTCGATTGTGCCAGATTTTAGGCAAAGAAATAGCCGATCTGGGTGTTAATATATATTTAAGATATTCAAGTGTAGACACAAAAAAATTATACTGAAGAATTGCATATAGGTAGACTGTGTTGTCGATCTTATTCAGGTTTTTTATGGCCTTTGAATAGATGCATTCCTTTATAATTATTAATTAATAAAAATTAATTAAAAAATCATGAATATTAAAATTTGAATTAATTTATTTTCAAAGCATTATTTTATAAACTTGATTTGATTGGTTTTTCCTACTACATTCCTAAACAATAATCCAAGAAAAAAATTTTTTTTCACGAATATTATTTTTTAAATTAATTCAAAACCACAGTGACAAAAACCAAATTCTGGTTAAAATGACTTTAAACAGTAGTGTTTGTAAAAGCTATAAATAATTACTTGTATTTGATAAACTAAAATAAATATCACGTGAATTATTTAAGAAAGTGATTGGAAATGAGCTGAAAAATCTTAACTAAAGTCCTTGCTCTTGTATTTATGAGATTGGTTTTGAAAATTCAAAAGCTTAAAAGAGAATTTTTTCGAAACTCGTAAAATGCCTTTTTTAGGAATCATGAAATCATTTTTTTTGCTACATAAAAGAGTTAAAGAGACAATTAAGGCGTTAAATGATAAAAATACTGAAACAACAAATGGTAGACAAACTATAGTTGACCTTTTAAACTCGTATTCGACCCTTTCTAAAGATTATTACCTGATTATTACTAATGAGATTGTTAGTGAACATCTGAAAAAATTTGATTGAAATTAGGGGCTAGGGCCTGATAAGGTAGGTGGTTTCGTTTAAAAAAAACTCGAAATCAGTGGCTTATCCATTTAAGTTGATTTTTCAAAAGTCGTTAGAAACGGGATATTTACCAGTAATTTGGAAGCATGCAAATGTTTCTGCCTTACATAAAAAAAGGTTTAAATTGCAACCGGATAAGTATCAACCAGTATTTATAACTAGACACTAGCAAAGATCCAACTCGGCATCCTTTGGGAAAACTAAATAAATCAATATAAATTGCCAAATAAACAGATTAATAAATTTAAGATTTCTATTTTATTTTCTTATTGACGACTTAAGAGATTTTGAATTTTTTGATTTATTTGGCAAGCTATTTTTTGAATTAAATTTTTATGATCTTCAATTTTACTCAAAAAAGGTCAAATTCTTTAAGAATGAAAGTAATGTTCTTTACCGTAAAACCCCATTTTTTTCCCGGTATAAAAACGAAAATTTCGATTTTGTATCATGGTCCAATGATGTTTTTGTATACACTTTTTGATAGAAAATTGTGACCGTATAAATTATGTTTGTATCCATAAAAAATCTACTTTTTAGATAATTTTTATTAATTTATCAATATATTATTTAAAAATAATCTTTCTTTTTTTAGGATTCTTCATTTATTTTTATTTCTTTACTTCAAAATCGATGAATTAATAAATTTTATTTTTTGTACCACGGAACAACTCACTTTTTATTCCATAGTACAAAAATAGAATTTTCAAAATCATAAAAATTATCTTAGAAATATGTAACTATAAATTAAGATGTTTATATTATAAATAAATACATAAGATAATTTTTAAAAAAATGTTTTTTTCTTTGGAAAAATTAGAGACTGTTGGTGGTACAAACATGATTTGTACCGTCATAGTTTACTATCAAAAAATGTATACAGACATAGAATTGTGACATGGTACAAAACTGAAACCAACAATTTGTACCAGGGACTAAAAATGGGGTTTTACGGTAAGAGTTTTGTCACAAATCAAGTCTGAATTACTCTCCATCCTTAAATTCGAAGACTAAGGCTGTTTTCCTTATTTATAATAACTGAATTTTCTTAGTTCGGTACGGGTAAGGTACGTCGTTAATTCAGTAGAAATGCCAATGTATTTTGAAAGACCGCTCGATGTGGTGATACTTTAAATCCTCTTAATTAAAAATTTAATTTTTTTCTCCAAAATTTCAAATTTAATAAGAATCTTATTTTGCTCATTTGATTTGTTAAATATTTTTTCGAATTGAACTTAATGGTCTAAATTGAATTTAAATAAATAATAATTTTAAAAATGTTAATGAAAAAATTGACATTAATAATTATTTTAGTACTGAATATTTCAATTTGTTTAACACAAACAAATCCTTGTACAAAAAATCCATGTAAAAATGGAGGCGAATGTTTAAGTGTTCTTGCCGTTCTTGGTCTATGTAATCATTACTCTTAGGCTCTGTACAGTAAATTTCAATTCGTCATTTCAATTCATTCAAATTACTATAACTTTAGTACAGGAAGTGATAAACCTATTCTGTAAATTGCTACA
>NTPY01000855.1:0-21411 GCA_002922825.1 Brachionus calyciflorus | reverse complement strand
TTTAAGGTGTAGCAAAATTGTTACATTTTGTAGCAATTTACAGAATAGGTTTATCATTTAGCGTTCAAAAGTTATTTGAATTTGCATGAATTGAAATGACGAATTGAAACTTACTGTACAGACCCTTACTCTTAATTCTTCAAAAAATCTTCAAATAAAAATTCTTTACAAATTTATTTTAATAGATAAATGTCAATGTCTAAATGGCTTTAAAGGAATAAACTGTGAAAAGTTCAATAATAATTATCGAATCGAAACGACTTTAATCTCTAACATTGATTACATTGATCCTTCTACTACAACTCTCTTTTCCTTAACAACAACAACAGCATTAAAATTAAATCCTAAAGAAATTTTACCTAATAAAACTCGACAAAATAATCTTAAAAATGAAAAATGCATTTCAAATTTTTTAATGTTCCTCTCAGTATTTATACTACTTCTAATGATATTAATTATTTATTTAATTATTAAGTCGAAAAAAATAGGTAATTTTACTTCTCAACAAAAAAATAATTTCTAAATAATTAAAAATCATTTTTTACTAAGTTAATCAAAGGAATAAACAATGTTCAAACAGAGCACAAAAACGTTTGATTAGTCAAAATGAGAGTCCACCAAGTTATGAACACATTATGTTGAAAAAAAAAACTTTTATTTAATTTTTATAAAATAAAAAAATTCTAAGTACTAAAAAAATTTTTTTTTCTTACTATCCTTAAATTAAAAAAATTGATTAGAAAAAGTTGTTTATTTAAGACCATAAATAGCATTTAATCTATTTTGATTAGCTCTAGCTTCTGAGCTTTCAAGTACTTGTTTAAGACCTTCTTGTTGACCTTCGCCTTCCAATAAAATTCTGTACGTGTATATTTCATCTTGTAGACTTGTTTTCATTTTAGTCAATTCATTATAATCTTCTAAAAGATCTTTTTTACGTTGATTTAAATCAGCAATCTGAGCATCTTTAGAATTGACTAAATCTTGTCCTTCTTTCTGCTCATTCTTAAATAATTCCTCTAATTCTTTAATTCTTGTTTCCATTTCGGAATTTCTTGCTTTCATATTAGCTATGTCTCTACGTTGATCACTAACAGCTGTTCTAAGACGTCTAGTCTCCTCACGAGCTATTAAATTATCCGCAGGTTCTGGTTTTTTCAATTGAGTACGCTGTATTTGTATTTTATACCATTGTTCTATATCACAATATTGTTCGGCATTTTTCTTATCGAATTCTTGGCGTATCTCTCTGATAGCATTTGTTAATTCCGATTTGAAAAATTGAGACGAATCAACACCTGGATCATAAAACATTTTTCGTCTCAATTCATCCATTTCTTGCTGATGTATCTTATTAATATAATCCAATTCTTCGTTAAGCAAATCTCTTTCATTTTGAAATTGAAGTCTTTTCAATGTTTCCGAATCTAATTCATTAGCAATTTTTTTCATTTCGTCCAATAAACGCTGTGCATCTTGTTTATATCGTCTCGTTTCTTCATTAATGTCTTCAATTCTTCTTTTGATCAAACTAATTTCAGCTTCATTGTCAGTTATTTCTTTATATAAGTTATCGATTCTAACTCTCTCTGCATTTAGATTGTCATAAGTGTCATCTAGTCTTTTTTTTAGTTTATTGACATCATTTACACATGAATCGGCTTTTAGCTCAGCATTAATTTTATCCTTCTCTGTTTCCTTGATTAAATTTTTAGCCTCTTTTATTTCGGTTTCGTACATTTGACGAATTTTATTTGGTTCATCGCCCGCTTTACTTTTTAAATTATTCAATTCCATTTCGAGTTTTTTATTGTGTACTTCCAAAAAATGAACTCTTTCGACATAATTGGCAAATTTGTCATTCAATTGAGCCAATTCTCGTTTTTCTTTATCTCTTTCTTGAGCCAATTGTGCGACATTACTATTTCTAGGTTTCAATGGTACACCAGTATTCTTATGAAGAAATGTTTGAAGAATTTTTACAGTTGGTAATGATGGTCCTCTTCTTATAAAATGAGTATTACGTGGTCGAATGTACGATTGAAAGTAATTATCAATTGATAATGAATCTAATGAGCCTGAATTTGTGTTACTCATTATTTCTTCTTGAAAATTATATGTAAACATAAAATTCTAAGCTTTATTTTTCAACATTAAATAAAAATTGAAAAAAAAAAAGAAATTTTACCAAGCTTATTATTGAATTCGACGCTTTCGATTCAAATGAAATCCTTGGTAACCAATTTTTTTTTAAATTAAAAACTTACTGTTTTTTTTTTCTATTTGTTTAATTTTCAAGAGATTTTTTTTTGTTGCTCCATAGCTAGTGTTTAAATTGACTTAGATATTTTTGCTGAATAAAATTTAATCAAATTTACCTGTGAAAAAATAAGACCTTTAGAATGTAGAAAAGCTTCATAAGGTAAAAATATTATTGCTGTTGTTGTAATTTTTTAATGTTTTTGCCAATTTGAGCTTAAGGATTTTTTCTCTTCGTTTATTTCAAGAATTCAAGTGCTATAAAATGGTTTCAATAATAAAATTCTGTTGTTTTTTTAATTTAGAAAAAAAAGGTGTATTTTTCTATGTAATCTTAAGACGTTAATTGGGAAAGATTTTGTTTATATATGATGTTGATATTTTTAACGATTGATTTTAATTCCTGAATGCTTAGCAAAAAAAAATTTAATCACTGCAAAATTTGAACCTGTTACTTTATAAGACATCATCCGCGTAGAGAGTTCAATAAGGTAAAGTTACACCTAGTGCCAAGTATGACAAATATTCTCAAACATATCTCAGTTGAAAAAAAATTTTTTTTTTAAACTTTTTATAATTGGGAGATTTTTAAGTGACTTTTATACTTTACTATACAATAGACAATACTTTTACAAGCTTATTGAGGTTTATTAGAGAACTTTTTGAGGTTTATTGGAGTCAAATTTGAGACTTTACTAAAATAAAAATTTTGGAAGAAAAACTAAAATTTTTAAAAAAATTTCTGGCATTTGTGACCTCGCCGTTTTTGTGACCTGTGGTATGGTTTGGGTAAACTGAAGTCTTTGATCAATTCGATTCAAAAAATTTAAAATTTTCATGAAATTAATATATTAAATTCTTTGAAAGTCATGTACTCCATTTTTCAATATGAAAAAAAAATTACCTATGTTATTTTTTTTCTGAGTTCTGAGTTTTCTGAGTTCTAAGTTTTCTAACTCAGAACGGAGAAAATTTCGATTCTGAGTTTTCGTTCTAAGTTTAGAACTCAGAAAATTTGGTGATTTTTATTTTTAAGCTATTTTTTAAAATAAAGATATTGATTACTTTAGCTGTCATTAATAATTTGTGATCACACAATATTCTTTAATTCGAAAATCTTTAGTTAAATTAATTAAATTATGTGTTAGCAGATAGATTCTACTGTTTAAAAGTTTTAATATAGCGGGTAAAAATATCCGCCAAAATTTAATCTTCGAATTTTTTTAAAAAGTTCTCATGAATCATTATTAACTTTTGAAAAATATCTAAAAAGCGCGCAATCGATTTTTAATTAGCAGTGTATAAACCGTTAGTTTGCTTACCTAACATCTATTATAAAAGATTTTTTTTCAATATCATTTTCATAGAAAATATGTAAAATCCAGCAATGCTTGATTTAATTCGAATTGCTAAAATAAATTTTGACCAAATTTTCTGAGTTCTAACTTAGAACGACAACTCAGAATCGAAATTTTCTCCGTTCTGAGTTAGCAAACTTAGAACTAAGAAAACTCAGAATTCAGAAAAAAAATAACATAGGTAAAAAAATTTGTCTTATTGTTGGTTATGTGAATTTCTGTTACAAAAATTTATTTTACAAAAATATGCATGGTCGAAAAATTAGGATCTTTATAATATGGGATCGATAGTACATAGCCCGTGGGGCTAATTTTGGGTTTAGATGCACGGGTTTATTTGCAAGGGGAAACGGTACGACATTCACATTAAGTTAAAATTAATAGCCTATATTCTTACCGGATTTTAGGGTTTTTTAGGGGAATAAAGATCCCTACTTTGCGACTCCGGACATCGGTACACTGAGCACCACCTAGAATTTTCGCCTGGCCCCAGCACTGGTGTACATTCTGGTACAATTTACCGAATAAGTTTGTTCCATTTACAAAAAAAGTTATAGCGGTTTATATTTTGTAACAGAAATTCACAAAGCCCTTATTGTTTTGAATTGAACGAATTGATTAAAAAATTCAATTTACCGGGTGTTTGTTTCTTTTTATAAAATATTTTATATTAAAGCATTTATGAGGGTTCCACGACTCATCCGAAAAACGACCGTCGAGTTCGGCTAAACAACCCACGTCATGGATACCGAACTTTTGCATCTTGTAGTCGAGTGTTTCGTCTAATAACCAACGGCAAACTTTTTTAAAAATATGTTGAAATCAAACTTAAGTATTAAAATTAAATTAATTAGTTTCAAGCTAAATAATCAAGGCATAGAATAAATAAAAAATTAGTTTTATTTCTTAAAATAAAAATTGTAAATTTATAAAAAGACATTGAAAAAAAAAATAGTTAGACAAAAATTTCAAAAAAAAAAAAAACAAATTATTGTAAACTAGACTTTCTTAAGGAATTAATTTCAGCATATGAATAATTATTATTAATACTAAATTGATTGTCTTTTTTCGGACTATCCGAACAATTTAATCTCATATTTTGTTTTTTATTTTCAATTCGATTTCGAAAATTTTTATTATTATTTATATGAAAATTTATACGAGGATTTTTTCGACAACATAAAAAATTCCAAATCACATTAATTGATTTCCGATATTTATTATTATTTAACAATAGAATAAACGGTGTAAATATTGAATTTAAATAGGCCAACCAAAATGAGAATATATACAAATTATCCGGTATAAAACACAATTTCCATTTACACAATGAATTCAACGACCACAAGACACAAAATGGCAACCAACTAATTATAAATGTAACCATAATAAAACCTAATTTATACGTAACATTTTTTTCTTTTTTAGCCAATAAATTATTCGACGATCTATTCGATTTTAAACTCAACTTTAATTTAGTTTTAATTCGCTTAGTTTGTACAATTTGTGTTGATTTATTGACTTTAAATGATAAATTTTTATTTAAATTACACACAACTGACAAAGGCTTTTTTAAAATTCCTTTATTTAATATTTCATCTTTTGTATTCGACAAATTTAAGCTTGAATTGTAGGTTCGATTTAGTGAATTTTTTAAATGATATAAATTATTTAAATGTTTACTATTTTCTAATGAACGATTTAAATTATTTTCTAAACTTATTGAACGAAATTGCCTCAAAAAAGGTATTTGAGTCACTTGATCAATACGTATTAAATTAGTCATTGTTTCCGATTTGGATATTTTTGACATTTCTGTATCTTTAGTTAATAAAGATTCTTTACGACGACGACGGCGTTTTTCCTCTCTAATAAAACAACAAAATTTTGTATTATTTTCTTGTTGTAATTGTTGATTTAGAACAGTTGAAAAGCGTCGTCGTTTCATTTTTTCATTGACTTTTTTAATTGTTTTTGTATAGAAAAAAACAATCAAAAACATTGGTAAATAATAGACTATAAACGAATGTGGTAGTATAATTAATGGTGAACCATTAATTGAACATTCGTTTATAATTAAACTTTGATTAGGTTCAGTTGATTTAAAATAGAGTAAGACTGGTATCCATGCTGTACATGAAAAGAACCATATAAAAATTAAAATAAGAGTTGTTGGTAGACCATGAACAGAGAAACGATTATCTGTTCGTTGTTTATTAGTGTATTTAATTGGTTTCGATACAGATAGATATCGATCGAATGAAATAAGACCTAAATGAAGCATGCTAGTTGTACCAGCTGTGAAATCAAGACAATTCCATATGAAACAAGCGTATGGACCGAGTGGAAAATGACCGAATAGAGTTAGTAATGCAGTAAATGGCATTATTACTAAGCCCATTAATAAATCTGCAATGGCATTTGACATGAAACAAATGTCAACTCTAGTCTTGTACTTTTCCACGCATATACTTGTTAGTATTACTAAATTAAGAGTTATATCAATCAGGATTATACATAAGAATAAACATGTTAAAAATAAAAATTTGTAATCGTTTGTAAATTTCGACCAAAAACATTCAAATGTAAAATACAACAAGTCTGTTTCATTAATGTAACAATTTTTTGTAAAGGGGTTTTGTTGTGTGGATGAAACATTTAGTAATGTTTCTGTTGCGAATGAATTTTCTATTTTAATTGTTAAATTCATAACAATTTGTTTATGTTTTTGACATTTTTAAAATTTTTGTTTCAAAAAAATCTAAATAATTAATTTTAAGTTTAAATATTTTGGATATATAATGAAAATTTTAGAAAATATCTTTTATAAAATTATTTATAAAATGACTAGTTAAAATAATTTTCTAAAATTAATCGAAACCATCTCTGCTTGATATTTTCAATATGTATCTAATTTTTTATTCAGAAAATTTTTGCAATGGCTTTTCAATTGATGAATAAAATTTAAAGATACTTTTATTAATGACTTTGGGAACCCAAAATTTTAAAAAGAAAAAATTTTCTCAAAGAACAGTCAGTATTTTAGCGATATCTATGTCTAAAATTATCAAAATTTTTAGCATTTATAACTATTCAAACTCAAAGAGAGCATTAGATATGAGACGGACGAAATCGTTGCAACACTCATAGTCTTAACCACTGTGAATTATAGCAATAATCAAGAAATGTGAATCAAAATGAGACCATTTGTTGTTATAAAATTCGATTTTAGTTCGAAAAAATAGATTCAGTAAAAATCATTATATAAGGCTAATATTTTTTTTAATTTTTATTTAATTTTTTTTGGGCTATTTTGATTTAAACTTAAAGCTTTATTGAAAAAAAAAGTTGCCACATCAAGACTCAGACCTAGTACTTTAAAACATCGTCCACACAGAGAGCAAAAACTTTAAGAAAAAAAAAACAATAAACTGGTCTTAGAGTTTACAGAATTTACCATTTTTGACCGATTTGAATCACAAGCAGTTATACCTCGATGGTGACGATAGCGTGAGTTAAGTCTCTGAAAAACAATATAAAATTAAGATTAAGACTGATGATGTAAACGATTAAGAAATAAACTCACGCAAAATTAAAAGAACTTAAAAAAACCCTTTAGCATCCTTTAGATGAAAAAGCTCTGACATAGTCACTTTTATTTCTTTGATAATTCTTTTTTGGAAAAATAAAAAATCTTTTAGTTTTAAAATCAAATCAATAGTTTATTGAAACAATTCTACAAGATAAAAAAATAAAAATGGTATTTTTAGGATTAGTTTCTTAAAAAATGCGTAAATTCATCGATGTAGAATAAATAAGGAAATTAAACGATAAATTTAACGACAGACATTTGAGATTAGAAGACGAAAAACCTAATGATTTTACTTGATCAATGATAAAAAAATGTAATTATCATGGTTCATTTAAGTTTGTCGTTATTAGAAAATAGACTTTTTTATTTTAATAAAATTATTAAACGAAACAAGGAATTTTTCCTTAAGGAAAATTTCTATTGTAAATTAATTTTTACTGATTTTCTAGAAAAAAAAAACAAAAATATCAAGATGATATAATATTGATGATCTTGCGAATTCACTATGAAAAATAGACATTTTAGCGGTTAACTGAAGTTTATGATCAATTAGCTCGATTCGCTCAATTCAAAACATGAGGACAAATTATTTCATTATAAAACTATAGAGTACATGAATTTAAAAAAAAATTTCTTTTCAACTGCAAAAAAATTTGAAATTTTTTAATTGAGCGAATCGAGCGAATTAAAAAAAACTTAAGTTCACCCATTTTAGCTTTTCCTTTTTAATTTTCCTGTTCATGAAGTAATTCATATTACCTTCTTTTTTTACCATATTTTAGCAATTTTTAAAGGTTTTTACATAATTTAACGTAAGCTTACATATTTTTACCGACTAGTTTTTACGCAGGAAAATGTAAGCTTACGAAATATTACGTATAAAAAAAAGAAAATTTGACCGATTCTGGAGATTTTGTAGATGCACTGTATTCAATAATATTCTATTTAAAAAAAAAGGAACTGATAAATGAAAAAACTACATTATTCAATCATTTAATCATCAGATAATCCATAAAAATTATTTAGAAATTAATAAATTTGAAAATTCATAACTTTTATGATGAATACATTTAGAATTACGATCCAATTGAGATAATAGATTTAACTTATTACAAAAACATAAATTCAAAATACCTTACAAAAGAATAAGCCTCAGTCGAACGTACCACTTTGCCCCTTTTTTAGCGAAATTCTTCTGTCACAGTCTAGTTCGTTTAAAACGAAATTGCTTGTAATGAAAACTCGTTTATAACCAAGACTAATCACAAGAAAATTGATAATGTTAAATTATTTTGATTTGAAAAATAAAGTCAAGGGATTTGAAGACCGCTCAAACAAAGTATATTTATTTATTATAAACGACAATATTCTAATTAGAACAGAGTGCTCGTTAAATAAATAAAACTAACTCATCATCCTTTCTGGAAACAAAGTTCCATTGGAAAAAAAAAATTTTCTGCTGTGTTGTATGGAGCAAAAATGTTGCAAATTGGAGCAGTTTAAGATTTGGAAAAAATTTATTCCGTAAATAAAAAGCACTTAAAATTCTGATTTGAAATGAGTGAATAGAAATAAACTTGACAGTTCCATTTTGTTTCCGTTTATTTTGCATAGAATTATCTGAATTTTTTTCTTGATGATACAAATTATGTATCAAATGTTATTCACCAATTTATGCTTAAAAAAAAAACTATTTCTTATTTAAACTACTTCTTTTTAGAAAAATAAATAGATAATAAGATATAACCAATTAAATTCCAAATAATAACTAGGTTAAAACAATCCAATTTTATTTTTTTATTTTTGAAGAAGAAGGAATTTATTAAGTCTATTTTAAGAGTATCAATCAAAATTGAAGAAAAAATAAAAACTCTAATAAAAATAAATAAAAACTTATTTAAAGATTTAAAAAGATTTCTTTAATTTTTGTTGTCATTTATGATGAGAAACTTTGTCAACAAAAATTTAATATAAATTCATTTGTGTTTGTTTCTATTTAATCAATGAAATATTTAAATCAAGTTATTTTTAAATAAATTGGGTTAGAGAGAGAGAAAAAGAAAGAAAGAGAAATTAAAAAAAAATAATCCGAACGGTATCCTAAGTTTGTTTTGTTTTTATAAACTAATTTATAAAAATCAAATTTTAATTAATAAAACATAAAAAAATAAAATGTTGTATTATCAGCTAAATTAAGAATTTCTAATAAGAAGTAATTATTTTAGAATTTGTTATTTTTGTTGTTGTTGTTGTTGCATGACGCAGACAGTCTTCTTTTCATTTAATAAATAAAAAAAACTTATCATCAGCTTAAATGTAAGAGTTCTTATTTTTTCTACTACTAATTAATTTTGAACTATAAATTTATTTTAAAATTTGCGATTTTTGTAAATACAATTTCATATGTTTTTTTAATTGTATAAACAAATTTTAGATTTTTAGAATTAGATCAAATCAAATAATTCTTTTAAAATTATGAAAACTAAGATAAAGACTATTAGAGTACACTAAATTTAATCCAAAGGTTTCTCTGTAATCTGCAAAACTTTCAACTTAAGACTAAATTCACACATGTCAATACATCAATTTAAACTTAAGATAAAGTTTAAAATGCTCCAATTTGTAACTTTTTTGCTACATCCAACACATTTTTTCAAGAGCTGGCTTTATGCTGAGTTAGTTTCGTTTAACAAGTATTCGGTTCTTATTCAAATGTTTATATTAGATAGACTTTTTTTAGTGATGTTCAAATCCATCAACCGGGACTTTTTTATCAGGTCAAAATAAACTTAACTTTATCAATTTTCTGATGATAGACAAATAAGAAAGCAAAATAATTTTTCATATTTTAGTGTATCAATTTTAATGTTAAAGAAATGAACGAATTGAAATGAGTGAATCGAAATGAACTTCACAGTCTCAGTTTTCAGAGTCTCCTACCGTAAAACCTTGCTTATAAGCGACTAAAAATCGCCTCTTTGAAAGGAAAAATCGTCCTCTAAAAAAATTAATTTAATTTATTTTTATGACATTTCTGGTAGAGTTTAGTCTGATCTATAAAAATATCACAAAATTAAAATTTTTCTGATGACTGTTCTTCTGAAAAAAGGGGGGTCTGGGGGTGCGCTTATAAACAAGGTTTTACGGTAAATGTTGAAATATTTTCTAAAATATAAAAAATAAAGCTTCAATATTTGTAGTTGATTAATTGAGTCACAATGAATTGAACTTGATAATGCCTAAGTAAAAATTGAGTTAACTAAAATTTAACCTTATTTAAATATGAATTATTTTTTGAGAAATTTCAAAAATTTTCAAATTTTACGAAACTTTCTTTTCATTGTTTGGAAAAAATATAAAAAGAGAAATAATATTTCTAACGAATACAACTAAAAAAATTTAAATAAATTTTTCAAGTCTATTAGAATTTGTTCTAAGAATGAATTAAGCATAATATAAAACCATTTTAATTTTATTTACATTAAACAAATACACTAAATTGTTTAATGTAATAATGAGTACTCTCTTTTTTTATTTTTATGGATTTTAATTTTTTTTTCATGATGAAATAAATCTTGAAAAGTTATAACCCATTTGTTTTAATGTTATTAATTATCAAAGAGTCTATATTTATTAACATTTAGACAGATATTATGTAACATAAATTTTCTATAATCTTAAGCGATTCATTTTGGGATTTATGTAAGTGTATTTTTGTTTTATGTTTTTAATAATAGACCCCTTGATATTTAATTACCTTTATTATCTACATATCAATATTTTCATATTTCAATATTGATTAACAAAATTTAAGGCTCACTCATTTCAAATGTATTCTTTAAAAATTGAAATATTTTTCGACTTTGCTTTTATAATAATGATGGTAAATTTAAATCAACTGGTTTATTTCTGTAATAATGAAATATCAGTCGAGCTCGTTTGAACAATTTTAAATAGAACCTGAGGTGATGAGATTTTATTAAGCTGCAAAACAACAACAACAACAAAATTTCAAGTACAATTTAAAAAATAAATCATTTCTGATATTTAAAATTGAGATTTCACTAAGCTTAAAAAAAAAACAAAATGAAAAAAAAGGAAATGAAAAACCACTTTTTGTTTAAAGGGTTTAAGCAAACTTGCTCCTTTATTTGATTTAAAAATTCAATTTTTTTTCTTATATTGTAAACTTCTTATCATTTTAAATTGAATTAACATTTTTTTATTTTTAAATTGAATTAAAAAATATTTATTTTTGTAAATAGAAAAAAATGAAGAAATAGGGGAAAAATAAAGAGAAGAGTTAGACGAAATTAAAATTAATTTTTTTTTTTCAATAATCAAAAATAAATAAATATTTATCAGTTATTCTTACACAACAAATACACATAAAAGAGAAACGAAAACGACTTTTTGAATTTCTGTCAACAAAAATAAAAAATAGTTTTTTCTAATAACTTAGATTTAATATAATTGTATTTTATTTGTTTTTGTTTAACTTTTATTGTGTCACCCAAAAGCCTTTTAAACCAAATTAAATAAACTCATAGGCTATTTTCTTTTTTTTAATTCTATTTTTAACAATTAGAATTAATTTTTCGAGGAAAACCAAAAAAAATATAATTATGAAATATTAAAGAGGTATTTAATAATATTTCAAGATTTATTTCAGTGAAAAAAAATGATGATAAAATATTTTTTTTTTTAAGAGAAAGGAAATAATTGAGCAATTTTTTTATTAAATAATTTTTTTGAAATCTTACTAATATTTTTATTATAAAAAGGAACTAATTTTCATTTATAAATTTGTCAAGATTCATTCAAAATCGAGTAGGACGCTTGTTTTGTGAAAATTAAAAATTTTCCTATATTTTGATGACTGATCTACTATAAGTTTCAAGATTTTGCTAATTTGATTTATAGCTTTAAAATTTATTTTTATTTCTGTTAAAATAATTATTTGGTATGTGATTGTGGTACGTTTGTCTCGTAATTGTGTTTTCTTTGGTTGACACAATCCTAAAATCCCTACGAATTGTTTCATAGTTCGAGTTTTTGAAATCGGCATATTTAATAAAGTCACTTATTTTAAATAAGCAATCGTTTCTCATTTTTAACATTTTTAAGTGGAGCATTTGATTTTCAAGATCTACTGCTAATCTTTCTTGCATTATTTTATAAGTGTCATCTGTATCACTAACATTTGGACAGTTTAACAATTTGACAAACTAATTCTCCACCAATAATGTTTTGTTTTTAAACTAAAAAATTAGAAATTTTTAATGCAGTTATTTATATACAAAAATTACAAGTAATTTTGAAATTAATTCAAAATCACAGTAACTTTGTATTATCCTAAAATGTAAAATCTCAACAAAAATTTTTGAACTAAAGTAGTGGGGTTTGTGCAAAATATAAGTAATTACCTGCAACCCCACTACTTTCTTTCTCTAAACTGTTGGTACGCCTTCACTATGATTGTTTTTATATCATAGTTAAATTGTGCGTTCAACTGCTTGTTAAGCGTTGGTTTTTGCTTTAAAATAAGCAAATAAGTATTTATAAGTAGTACAAACCCCACTGCTTGAAGTCATTTTAGTTCAAAACTGCTTGAATTAATTTCAAAATTACTTGTAATTTTGTATATAAATAACTGCATTAAAAATTTCTAGTTTTTTAGTTTAAAAACAAAACATTATTTTTAAGAAAAAATTTTATTCCTTGAGAATGACAACTTCGTTGTCGAAACGTCGGAGCTTGAATAAAATATTTTACCAGAAAAGAGAACTTTGTTTTTAATTTATTTTCTTGATTCTTTTAAAAATTTGAAAAAAAAATTTTATAAAAAAAAGTTCTGCAAAATGTTACAAGATGTAGCAAATTTGCTACATTCCCATTATTAATCTGCAAAATGTGTGCACCCAAAATGCAGAAAAAAATTATTAAAAACTCAGTATATGTATTTGCACATATTTTGCAGAGATTTAGCACAGTAAGAAAATTTATGTAGCAAATTTGCTACGTATTGTAACATTTTGCAGAACTAATTTTTAATGTTTGGAAAAAAAGTTAAAGAAAAAATAGAGAATTGAAATGAGCGAATTGACATGAACTTCACAGCCCCAATTATTTTTTTTTTAAACTAGAATTTGCAAACAAAGGGACCAAGCTAAATTTTTACTTACAGTACATCTCTGAAATAAGTTGAAAATTTTTTAAGCTAATCTTAAGAGGTTCTTAAGGCATGTTAAAGAGGCGCCTTAAGACGACTTAAACAACTCAAAATTTTTGAAAATCAATTAACGACATGTCACTAACCTTTAGTGACATGTCGTTAATTGTCAATGACATATCAAAAAACCTGGAAAGTAGTGAAAATAAAAAATTTTTATTTTTTTTTAATTTACAAGATGTGAAATTTTTAATTTATGATAGTCATTACTTAAATTATCTTAATCTTTACTTTGTATCTGAAATTTCAAAGCTGTTCCGAATGGTTAAGTACCTTTAAATATTTTTAAATTTTTTTTATCTCCTTTTTTAGAGCACTGTTTTAACGGTATATTTTTTTTAGTGTATATTCATAACTTTGATTTAGATATTTAGAAAATAAAATACGTTATTTTTTTTAAACAGTGTATTATTTTTTTTTAAATAAAGATAAAAATAATTTAAGTAATGACTATCATAAATTAAAAATTTCACATCTTCTAAATTAAAAAAAAAATAAAAATTTTTTATTTTCACTACTTACTAGGTTTTATGAAATGTTAATTCGAACTTTTTGGGAGTAAAAATCATGGTTCGAGTTAATTTTGTTCGATATAACGAACTTTATTTGAATGAAAAAATAAAATAAGGTGGTCAAAATCTTCCGTTTAAGTTCATAAAGTTCGTCTTATCGAAGTTCGGATTAACAAGAGTTAACTGTACTCAATTTTTTTTAAATTATAATACTAAAATATTTTTTAAGGGTTTACGAAACAATGAAAAAAATAACCCAAAATAGATTGTTTTCTATGTTGAGAACAACACCAAGATAAGAGATCATTTTTTTGAATTTAAAAATATTAATAGAAAACCTAATTTTCACTATTAAATTTTGCTAAATCATTTTTATTAAAATTTTAAAAAAAGATAGAATTTTTTTTTTCTTAACTTAATTATTTTTGATTTTAAAAATTTGTGACCCAAGGAAAAATTAAACTGACCCATGAAAAAATTTAAGTGACCAAATTTTTTTTTCTTGGTCACATAATACGTGACTCAAACTTATGTGACCCGAAAAAAAATTCGGGTTATTAAATCGACAAGAGTCAGACACTTTGAAGTTTATTACTTTTTCCTATTGTCTTATTAGTTTAGAAATAATAGTAGTAGTAGTAGGAAAAACTGCAAGCCATAACTGGGTGAGCCTATCGGCTATAGCAGCTTTGCAAGACCTTCCGTCTTGCAATCTTACCAATTGTCTAACTTTGCCTTGAAACTATTCACTGTTTTTGCGCTAAATATTTCTTGAGGTAATTTGTTCTAATCATTTACCACCTTATTTGTAAGGAAATTATCGCGTATTTTGCATTTTTTGATAAGTTCTTTCGTTAATCTCATTGAGTTGCCACGTAAATTATATGCATTTTTGATCTATGTTTAACAGGATTTGTTAAGTCGTAATCTACAATTTTACTTAAGATCTTGAAGAATTCAATTAGATCACCCCTCTTACGCCTTTCTTCTAAATTCGTTAAATTTAGAGCTTTTAACCTGGAATCATAATCTAACTGTTTCGAGTTTGGCACCAACTTTGTTGCCCGCCTTTGAACTCTCTCTTCCTCCAGCTTTTCTTTTTCAAAAGCTAGATGCCAAGCCTTTTGAAATACGTTCCAAAATTTTACAAACAATGCTAGTTAGAGATACTGGTCGATAATTAGATGGTTGCAATTTAGACCCTTTTTTATGCAAGGCAGAAACATTGGCTTTCTTCCAAATTTCTGATAAATTTCCTGTATCCAAAGAGTTTTGAAAGATCATCGTTTATGGGGAAACAACTGAATTCGAAATTTTTTTTAAGACAAATTCACTAAGCTTATCTGGCTCTAAAGCCTTATTTCCATCGAGTTTAACCAGATGCTCACTTACAGACTCTTTGTTAATTATCATGTTCTCTATTTCATCTTCAAATTTAACATTCGTTCAAGACTTAAAGTCAGTTAATTGGCGGTTGTAGTCATCTTTCGAAAAAGTCGAATGAAAATATAAGTTTACAGGTAAAAGCTGGGTTAATCCATGGTGCATTAGGTCTGATCCTTCTGTGACTTTGTCGCTTTGGAATAAACTTTTCACTTGAGACATTATAAATTCTAAAAATTTTAAATACATTTCATTGGTATTTAAATTCTTGAATTCCTCCTTCCAGTCAATAGAGTTAAAGTATGAATCGAATTTTTCATAATCACCTCTTCTAAAATCGAATTTTGAACTCCTAAAAATTTCATTATATTTTATGTTAACTTCATAATTCCATCTTCATAATTCTCTCAAATCCTTGAAGACTTTTCGGTTATAATTTAATCAAGTCTATTGGCTAGAGCTCTATCCCTGGATTAAAAAGTAGGCGTCAAAAAATTTTGAGAATATAAACAATCATCGATTGAACTAATTAAACTATTTTCATAAGAATTTTCTGAAGATTTAGTATAACTGAACCGTCCATCAAACCATTTAACACCTTGGCAATTGAAATCTCATCCAATTAAAATTCTAGTATACTTTTTTGCATCTTGAAATTCTTTTGAACGCTTTAAACTTTTTTTTACTGCATTATCGTTCAGGCGGCTTGTAAATGCATCCAATTAAGATTTTGTAACAATTTGTATTAATTGAACACCAGCATTGCTCAAGTTTTGAGTCCAAAAATAAAGGATCATCAACTTCATTACTTTCTAAATTTTCTTAAATGTAAATACAAAAATTTAGACACTATTTTTTTTCAGCGTTTGTACAAATTTATGTATAAAGTGTACAAAAAAAAATATTGCTTTTTCATATTTTCGGCCATTAAGTAGATATTAAATGTTGCTGCGCTCAATTGACAAGTTCGAAAACAATATCTTTGCCTAAACTAAACTTCAACCATGATTAAAATAGAACCACAGTTTCTAATATATTTTGTAAACTATGACAGTTATGTTCAATTACAATGGACAAAAAAATTTAAAACTGGGTGGACCAGGCAAAATAGTTGAGATAGACGATTCATTATATGCGAAAGTAAATACCATTAATGTACTTGTAAATTTACTTGGTTCTTTATAAATTAAAAAAAAAAGTCCATGGCTTAAAACGTACTAATGTTTGGACATTTGGAATGGTTGAACACCTTGAAGAGAATGGAATGGTTTATTATGAAGTTATCCCAAATGAAGCACAAATATTGTTAGGCGTAATTTATGAAAAAGTTATACCTGGTACGACCATTATGTCACCTTATAGTATTTTTGTTAAGTTAGGTGAATTTACACACCTAGCTGTCAATCATTCCTATAATTTTCTTAATTTTTAATAGGTAAATAATATATTCAATAAAAATCGTGTAACGTGAATCTTAATCCTACAAACTAATTCTAAAATTTTTAGATCAGGATTAAAGTATAAAGTCGATTATTTATCATCAAAATTATTATTTATAAAATAAATTTCTTAAAATTTAAATCAGTTTGAAAATACAATCTTGAAAATGGCGACATTGAAGTTGGAGCTATAGTGCTTTTGGTTGATTTAGACGAGAAAGAAAAAGAAGAAGTAGATTCATTTGCGCTACATCATTTTTGACTAATTTAATGGCTCCGATTATGGATCTGAATCTGAAATGAGTTCTGAAAAAAGTGGTGAAGATTTAGAAGTTATGGAAAATTTAAAAAATGAAGATAGTCACGTTGAAACGTTTGCAAAAACGGACTCTTTAAAGTGAAAGATATTTATTCGAGTGAGGATGATCTTAGAAAAAGAAAGAACAATGAAACTCAGTTGAAACTGTATGTGCTGAGTTAAGCAAAAACAGTGTTATAAATTTTTTAAGTATAGAAGCATTTAGTTTCCTGTATTTGTTTAACCCAATTTATTGTAAAGAAATATTAACCCACACTGTAAAAGACAGTTTCCAAGTGTGTTCAAACATGTATCACTCGAATCTGTAAAGTCAAGTCAAAACCAACAAGAACAGTCTAAAAGTTTCACGTGATGAATGTTTTTTGATGATCAAAACAAAACAATGTAGTAGCTTTCCAATGGACTGTGATAATGAATATTGCAGCTACACAAGCTATCCTCAACCATCATTTAATTGGATGAGTGAGAAATCCAGTGAGAGCTTCTCATGCTCAACAACACCAAAATTGATAACGGCACATTCACCAAATGGTTTTTCTGTTTAATGGAAAGTGCAAAGTCTCTGACAAAGAATTAAGACTCCACTATTCTATTATAGTATGGGACGAGACAGTTTAGCACGAATGTCCGCTTTATAAAATAAGTCAAGAAACGTTTACAATTACGCAAAACAGTGACATAATTTTAAGTAATAATCTGGCCTTACAATCAATTAATTCTACAAAGAAAATTTGAAATGAAACCTCTTACTGCTAGACCAATAGATGAAATGTGCGATGAGATATTTAGATCAAATATGAGTCTATATTCGGTAAGAAAAGAAGAAAACCTGAATAATGTTTGATCCTTTTTATTTGTCCATTCAAGGTCGAATGATAAATTAAAAGGGGGGAAATGTTATATAATCAAATCAACAATATTTAATTTTAATTTTTGTATCTTAGTTATTCTATCTACTCTTATTATTTATTTTTCAAAACAATATTTTACAATCTCTTAGTTACAATTTATATATATATGTAAAAGTACAAATAGAAAACTTTTTTCTATTCTTAACAACAAACTTGCTATAAAAAGCTTATTCGATAAGCAAAATAGCGAGCTCCCAATTTTATTTGTTAAAATTGTATTTTTATGTTAATAAATTCTTAATTAAACAAATCTAACTTTTAGTTACATCCATCTGAAAAATACGTGAAGACCGGCCAATCTAATCGTATAATAGATAACCGACCCAAACTTATGTGACCCCAAAAAAAATTCGTTAAACAAACCGACAAGAGTCATCCGGTAACATAACCGACAAGACCCACAAATTCAAAGCAAAAGAGAATTAATACTCAAAGAAATTGATATCAAATTATTTTTGTATTTCTGAAAATTTAATTTTAAACGGAAAGCTATTTAATTCAAAAAAATGTCTATTTTGCGAAAAAAATAATAATGAAATAATTTTTGTTGACCCTTATATCATTTTCAATTTTTATATTTTTCTAGGAATTTTTGAGCCATTATATTTCCAAATACTCCTCAAAAAAAAAATAATTTGAACGAGTTCGTATGTTTTTCGAGAAAAAATGCAGGATAAATTTTTATGGAGAATAAAGGGTTTAATTAATTATATAATGAAGCGATAGTACAGATACAATCAAAACTGAACAAAGTAACTAAAAAAAGGATTTTAAATTTGTTTCGGATTTAGATATTATGTAGATATTTGAAATACTTTCTGAGTTTAGAGTGGCTTTTGATAAAAATATATAAATGAAAGCATATAATTTTACAACTTAGTTTACTTATAAAATAAAAAGAATTTAGAAAAATTTGCCCATGATATAAATACATTCACTCTTTCTAAAGAATTTACAAAACTGTTCTAAAATGTTTTTTTTAACAGAAAAAAAGTATGTAACCTTAGCAACAAAATTTTAATCAATCAATTCAATTAATCAAAAATCAGGATTTAAATGAAATGATTTGAAGATATTTAAAAATCAATTTTTTTATTTTTTTGAAATTCTAATAAATAGATTTAAAAATTTTTTTTATTGATACAACACTCATTAAAAATTCAGTTCGATCAATTTGATTTTATTGTAATCAAACTTTCTGAAATTCTTTTAATTGGACAAATCTTAGGATTAAAAAAAATTCTACTTTTCTTATTTTTCTGTTTGTTTGGAATTTTCCTCTTTGAAAAGCTTAATTTTTCCATTTTAATTATTTAAAAATATTCTAAAAAATATGAAAATCAAAAGAGAACTAAGTAAGAAATTTAACTTTCTTAAATTGTCTACAATTAAGAGAATAACAAGAAATTTGGAATGACAAAATAATCCAAAAAAATGTAATAAAATTAAAAAATCATTAGCATAACAACATATCGTCGTTTTGTTTTTGATTTTTTCTTGATTATATAACTAAAATTTTTAAATAAAATATTAATGTCCCGGTCAGTCCGTCGAGCACCAAAACACATTTTTTTACATTAAAATATACAATGTGTTTTGGTGCTCGCCGGACTGACCGGGACACCAATATTTTATTTAATAATTTCAAAAACTGAAAAATAAAGTTGTTTACTACGTATATAGTGTCCATTACATTACCCTGGGAACAAAGACTGCTTACGCAGTAATTTGCACCAAGGGAACCCGTGAAGGTGCGTCTGCTGAGTTATCGGCAGTAGGAATGTAATGAAACCTAACTAAAAACAATTGGTTATAAAGTGCAATCAATAAAACGACTGCACAGTATGGATCCCAAGTGTCTTCATATCCCTTTACGCCACAGAGCAATGGTAACTCTAAAGTCTTTGGTAAAATATTTTTTAGATATTAACCAAACACAAATATCATCAGCAAACAATGCAAGTACATTTCTTACGTCAATTTGGGTATGATCATTGAGAAAAAGATTAAACAAAATATCATTACTTTGAAGAACACCAATTTGTAAAGGTTTATGTCATGATGTATATTTTCCATGTTTTACAAAAAATGTAAGATCTGCTAGATAGCTACCAATCCAATGGCCCAATGGCCAAAGATAATTCGGGATTTGAAAAAGTAAAGACTTGGTGCTTTATTTTATTAAAATAATGAACCATACCAGTTAGGTTAATCGAATTAAGTGGTCACCGAACGGGTCTGTACAGTAAATTTCAATTCGTCATTTTCATTCTTGCAAATTCAAATAACTTTTGAACGGTAAATGATAAAACTATTCTGTAAATTGCTACAAAATGTAACAATTTTAATACACCTTAAAATATAGGTCTGCAAAAATTTTGCAGATTGCATTTAGAATATTTTTCAATGGTTTTGCAGACTTATGTTTTAAGATGTAGCAATTTACAGAATAGGTTTATCAATTTCTGTTCAAAAGTTATAGTATTTTGAATGAATGACGAATTGAAATTTACTGTACAGAGCCTCAACGAATTGGTAATTAGAGAGCCTCATTGTTTTTTAACCATTTAATCATTTTTTTGTTTACAGTCCGAATTCTCTATGGAGAATTCAAGGAGTATGTTTGAGAAAAAATTCCTCTAGATATTCCAAAAGTTCTCTTAGAGTTTTATATTATTTTTTGAATAATAGGAGGATCCCTGATTTTCTGAAAAAAAAATTATAGAGATTTTTATGAAAATTATGTATTTTTTTTGTTTGAACTTACTAAGAGATTTTTTTAGATTTCGCCAGAAGAATAACCTTGACCCTAAGTTAATAAAATATATATTGTAAATTTTCGGTTTTATTTGATTTTATATAACTTTTTTATGGTAATTTACATAAACTATTGAACCGTTTTTGTAGGTCCGTGTTTTTAAACAATTCCCAGGCAACTCAATTTTGAAGAAAAATCAAAGTGCATCAGATGATCTTTGATTTTAATTCAAAAAAATGATTCAAAAATGATGCATTTAAAAATCATTTTTTTTTAAATTAAAAAATTATAATTTTCATCAGGTTTTCTTTATTTTATAATTATGCGTAACACTTTTCAAATATTTAAAATTAATTAAACCAATAAAATTAAAGGTTAAAAGTTAAATGACATTAAACTTGTGCGTATTTATTTTAATTCTAAAATTAAGTATAAATATGAGTAATAAATTTTTATTTATTTATAAGTTTTTATTGTCGTAATTTTCTATTAAATTATTGACAATTATCTTTTGAGCTGAATCGGCTCCCTAAAAAAATTTTTAGGTGATTGATATGAAATCGATCAAATATATATTGAGCCTATGCATAGGTAAAGTAAACTTTTATGCTGTTTACTTCTATCGTGCGGCTTTCTCTAAAATACACC